>ML390395.1:0-41576 GCA_005239525.1 Nicotiana knightiana | reverse complement strand
TATATATATATATATATATATATATATATATATATATATATATATATATACAGCACGAGAAGCTACTGTTCGCTTAATTGGGATACCGTATCACAGTCCGCACAAGAAGCTGAGTTCAGTGACGCAGAATGGATAAGGAGTTGTTATGAGCAGCTAGCCCTCATAGACGGAACGAGGATGAACACAGTATGTCACTGGAAACTTTATCAGAACAGAATGTCCAGAGCCTTCAACAAAAGAGTTAAGCCGAGACAGTTCACACCGGGGCAACTGGTGTTGAAGAAGAACTTATCGCATCAAGATGAAGCCAAAGGGAAGTTCTCTCCCAACTGGCAAGGTCCTTACATGGTTCACATGGTACTGACAGGAGGAGCCCTCATACTCGCACAAATGGACGGAGAAGTCTGGCCAAAACCAATCAATTCAGATGCAGTCAAGCGATATTATGTGTAAATTATTTATGTTTTCCGCATATGATGTAAATTGAACTACGCTCGACCTGATTCCTGTTTAAGAGAGGATATGCAGGCAGACCTGTGGCTTCGGTCACAATTCAATAAAAAAATTATTTTCCCCACAATCAGAAACTGGGGAAGAATTTTGAGGACCCTCAAAATTCCGAAGCAAACGCAGTCGATCGTAGTGTGTAGAGCAAGCAGAAAGGTCACCTAGTTAACTGGGGCAGAATTTTGAGGACCCTCAAAATTCTATAGCAAAAAGAAGTCGCGATGTCTCTGATCGTGTCATAGTCATTGGTTCATCTAAGTGATTTCTATACTATATTTTACTATGTCTTTGAAAACTATGCATGCCTGCTTTTGAAATAAACTCTGTTTAGCAAATGTTGCGCCGATAATTTGAACAGGATCTTCAGACAGAGTGAACCAAGTCAAGCAAGCCTACGGAGGCACGAACAGACCTCCCTCTTACATATTTCATGATTTTTCTTTGAATGCAGAAACAAGGAATATGCACACCTTGGAATCACAGTCTTCATAACAACAAGGATACCGAGCTCATTTCCAGCTAAGAAATACTCTACCATCATCTATTATTCGTTCATTGCATGAGACTAAGCTCTGTTTCAATCTTTCGCGAGGCTAAGCCCTGCCTCCCTGTTTGCATAAGGCTAAGCTCTACCTTCCATCTGCATGAGACCAAGAATTGTCTCAAAATTGCATGAGGCTAAGCCCTGCCTCCATATTTTTATAAGGCTAAGCATTGCCTTCACTTTGGATGGGACTAAGCATTGCCCCAACCTTGCAATGAGACTAAGCTCTATCTCAATCTTGCATGAGGTTAAGCCCTGCCTCCATATTTGCATAAGTCTAAGCATTGCCTTCACTTTGCATGTGACTAAGCACTGCCCCGAACCTTGCAATGAGAATAAGCTCTGTCTCAATCTCGCATGAGGCTAAGCCCTGCCTCCATATTTACATAAGGCTAAGCACTGCCTTCACTTTGCATGGGACTAAGAATTGTCCCGAATCTTGCATGAGGCTAAGCTCTCTCTCCATATCTGCATAAGGCTAAGCCTTGCCTTCTATTTGCATAGGACTAAGCCCTGTCCCAAATCCTTCATGAGACTAAGCTCTGTCTCAATCTCGCATGAGGCTAAGCCCTTCCTCTCTATTTGCATAAGGCTAAGCACTGCCTTCAATTTGCATGGGACTAAGCACTGTCTCGAATCTCGCACGAGACTAAGCACTATCTCCCTTGCACTATCTATTTTTCTTTTCTCAGGCTAAGATCTGCCCTCAACTTCATACAAGACTAAGCCGTGTTTTGTTGCTTCTGGCATCATATTTTGCACCTCATGGGTTGAAATATCGCCAACTTGTCCGAAGGCGTCATAGTTCGAAGGCATCATCCTCATAGACGGAAGACACCATGCCATGGCCTGAGGATCTCTCGAACTTGCATATCATTATCCAGTCCCTTCGTACTACTTCAAACCTGACCGCTCATCGCAACCATTTCACCTATTCCAAAACCTTGTGTCCGTTCTTGGGATAACTTCATCGGTATATTCCGCCGGTGAATCCAGAACTACACACGACCTGATTCCTGTAAAATTAGGGATATGTAGGCAGCTCGGAAACCAGAGTGCGGCCTATGCCTCTCAAATCACCCTACTCGGTCAAAATTAGCCATCATATCTTTACCCGATAACTCTTTCATCCTTCCCGGGTAAAAAGGGGCAGCTGTTGATACCCAATTTTTCCCTATATTATTTTTAAAATGCATATATAGCTTCAAAATAATTCATGAGCATCAATTAATATTTTTCATAATTTCTGCATTTTTCTAATGATTTTTATTAATTTATCCCAGTATTTGATTTATATAAATAATTACTAATTATTGCACAAATGGTTTCATAATGATTTTATTGCTTAATTTTTATCATTTATATTTATACCACGCTTTAATTATTACATGAATAGCCACATTTATATTTTTGGGTTACAATTGCAATAACTTTGCAATAATAGCCCATGTATGCATTATTACCTTATTTCGCCAGAAAATAGCTATATATTTTTATAATATCAAGTAATTATTTTGAAATCATTTTTATGCATGAAAATCATTTTTTATAATTTGTTAATTATTTTAAACAATTTATTTTATTAATTAATTGGATATTTAACAAAATAGCCCCTTTCAATTTCGTTTTAACCCAATTACACAGCCCAATTGCTTAAAATCCTATCCCAGTCTGCCCCAGCCAAAATTAAATAACCCATGCCCGACCCAAAACCTTCTCTAATCGTGGCTGTTGATCTCTGAGATTAACGGTTCACATTATTCCTTTCCCTTTTTGGTCTAACCCCAACCCTAACCCCCTCATTTTCTTTTGTTATGTCGTCTTCGTTATCCCTAACCTCCCCTCTTCTCTCTCAAGCACGCCCCCTAAAACCTAACCGTCGTCACCGGAAAACCACCCGTTCATGGGGTTTCTCTGTAATTTCCGGCCCCTACCGGCCTCTCACCTTTTCAGGTTGTTCGATTATGTTGATTTATGAAATAATCTCAAAGATATTCCACTCAGATTTGTTCAAAACCTTTTCATAATCCTACCTATGGTCATCTCCGATTGTGAGTATTATTATTTTTCGTGTTTATGGCACGAATCTTTGGTTCCAAACCAGATTTCCTTTCATCTCTATCATCTTTTCTAAAACCTAATCTCTTTGTACTTGGGTCTGTTCAGATCCGTGTAGTTCTGAGAAGATTTTAAGTGTTGTTTGGTATTTCTCTCTGAAAACCTTCTATTTTTCCTTATTTCTATTCGATTCCAGTGTTTTCTGAAACTAGGGTTTCGTATTAAGTTCTCTTCAAAAAGGTTTTTAAGCTTATAAGTGGTTGATTCTGTTTATCTTTACTAGTTCGACTCATTTTTGTGTATATGCTTTAGACCCTAGGTTTTTCTTCTTATTTTGTTGTTTACTTCAATATTTTCCCGTTACTGTTATCTCTGTCAATCAAAATAGATTGACTGATTTTATTAGGGCTTGAATTATATTTTCCTGTTAAAATTAGTACTTCCCTGTAATTTTACCTGTTTCCTTATTTATGACTTTTAATTAGTACTAATTGCCTTAATTAGATTGTAGCCTGCTTTATGGGATTTAATTAACCCCTATACAGTCTATGATTGGTTTATTTACCTTATTTGAATCTCAATCGGGGCTGGTAATTGATTCTCCTTATTTTAAGTTAACTTTCCTGGTTTCTGTTTGTATCAATTAGCTTGGGTTTAGCCCAAATTCACTGATTGATTGTATTTTCTTGCCTTACTTAGGAATTGTAATTTTCTTGCCTTATTTGTTTACCTTGCTAAGTGCTATATAAACCCCACTCTGATTTTTCTTTAAGACACGAACACATTCATAAAGAAATACGCACACACACACAAAAACTCTTTCGCTTACCTTTCTGTTACTTGTGTTTGCTACACTGTCTAGCCGGCTGAAAGCCAAGGCTAGACTACTGGGTGCTGCATCCTTTTACCTTCTTGTTTGCTATTTTAACTAGTATGTCTCCTCTCTTATTGTCATTCATTATGCTATGAAGTTTAAATCTATGTGCTTTCCTGTTTATTACTCCCAATCAGAATGACTATTTCTGCGTAGTTAAATTCCTGTCTTTCCTGTTTATTGATATCAATTAGCATGACTACTTCTGTGTAGTAGGCCTATGTCTTTCCTGTTTATTGCTCTTAACCACCATGTATATCCCTGTCATTAGGTCCTATTTGGTATGTTATGCAATTTGTCTGTCAACCTGCCTTTGCCTGCTTTATGTCACTGTTAACTAGCTTGCCTCAACTCTCATGAAATTGTCTTGTCCAGCATGTCAATATGGTTCATACACTCTAGCATGTTCTTATTTGATCCAGGATACTTATCCACTTGTTTCTCAACTAGCATGCCTTCATGTTTGTCTTGTTTTATATGTTCCTGACTTCTATGATCCCAACCCCTGCTACCTTTCTCTGTGTAGTTGTCTGATCATTATTCTGACCCCAGCATGCTATATGCTCACCTAGTGATAAACTAAGTCAATCTTAGGCAATGTGAAATTTTGTTTAAAGTAACTGTGATCCTGTTCTGTCTATTTGTTTGACTGCTGGAATCTTTGTCTGAACTCAAAGTGCTGAAATGACTCTGTTTATTCCTATTTACTTCTAAAAAACCAAGTTGTTTTCTTAAAACTATCTCCTATTTTTATGTACTGTTTTCAAATCCTACTCTTAGATATCTAGGGTCTTGCCCCTCCAGTGTTATCTAGGAGTCCATGAGACTCCTCTGAACTCTGACACACTGGGGCTAGTTTTTCCAACCTTGTTCACAAAACTGTTTCTTTTAAAAGGGTTTCTGGTGCGAGCATTTCCTGGGGTCCCTGAGGCCCTTGGGAACTTTGATACACCAGAAGACCATTTGGTGTACGATGAGATACTGGCACACTTCAGACTTAGTTGAAGGTCGGCTTCCAGGTTTACTGTTGGGCCTATTCAGGATCCCTATAGCATAGTAATTTCATTTTGTAATTCATTTATATCTGGTCTATAATAATAATTCTTGAAAAAGCAGATATTGGGGTTATTAGTAAAACTGGGAGGGACTTTTATATATAACCTTGTGGGGATTCGGTAGAAATCATGTCCATAGAACTGTTATGATTATCCATATGCATTAGAAACCATGTCGATAAGGCTTGTCTCATTCTTTGAAATCCTGCTTCTAGGTCATTTACCAATTCTGCATTAATAATCATGTTCTCAAACCATCATGTGTGCATTAGAAATCACGTCCCTAGGAATTCCCTTGTTGAATTTGCTTGAAAACTGGCTAACAACTTTATTCGCCTAGATATCATGCCTATAGGAAGAACATATAAAAATCAGTTTCATCACTTAACCATCATGCCTATGAGGAATAAGTATAAAAAAAGTTTGACACTTAGATATCATGTTTGTAGACATAAGTATGTAAAATCAATTTCTGTGTTTATATATCCTGAAGTAATTCTTGTGATCATTTTCAGTCCATAGACAACATGCCTATAGGGTCTAAATAGATAAAAATCTGCTTGTTATAAATCAATCGCTAGTTTATTATTATGGTCTGATTCACGCTTAGATACTTTGTCTATAGGATCCTGCTCAGTTATCACCTAGGCCGACCTGTAGGTTGATTAAAGTTTTGAAGTTTAAAACTGTGTTTTTTGACTACTTACAAACTGCCCAGATCTAGTAAGTAATAAAATCAGTAGGCAAACCTATTAGGTATTCACTGCCTCGTCTTAATAAAATGCAGCATATTCAGCTTTGTGCTCATCTAGGTATCCTTCTATAGGACTTTAAATCGTTTAAAACTGTTGTTTGAGGTGCAATTTTTTATTTACTTGTGGAGGTAAATCTGAGCCCTTTAATTGTTCCTTATGTGATAATCCAATTTGCTTTTGTTTGACGCCTATTTTTCTCCTTTTAAGCACCATAGGTGAGTCTAGAACCACCTTAAATAGAGGCCCTAAGCACCTTCAGGGCCAAGGTAAAGGACGGGTAATGCACGCATAGGGTACATATTCGATGTTATTAGAACGCTTAGATAATAATTAAGTGGAGGGTAATTGGGTAGTAAAGGATATGATGACCTATGCACTAATGCGTAACACCTCTATTTGAGGAAGGTTACCGAGTATTGCACAGAAGTGATCCTATACGCTAATAAACCTAGGACCCTCTTTTAATTTCCATTTTGAATGATTTCTATTTGTCTAAATGGATTTATTTCTATTTAAGTACTAATTCGCTTAGATTAAGTTTGGTCGGGACCCACCGTTGTGAACCTCGAGGGGTGCCTAACACCTTCCCCTCAAGGTAATTTCGAGCCCTTACCCAGTCTTTGGTAAATTAAACCGGTTTATGAGTTATTTTCTTTAGGTGACCTAATGCACCTTAATTCGTTAGGTGGCGACTCTTCAAATTCCATATCCTATCCCAAAAGGAAATGAGTTGTCCCAAAATGTCGAAACCCGATTTCGCAAGGAAAAAAGAGGGCGCGACAAAGGTCATACCTCATCAATAGTGTTTGAGTAGTGATATGTTCCCATTGTTTGGTAGTTGTTCGCCTTCCATTGTGCTAAGTTTTTAGGATCCTTTTCCTATGACTCCGAGGACTCGGTACGGTCCTTCCCAATTGGGTCCTAGTTTCCCTTCGTTTGAGTCTCGAGTATTGAGGGTGACTTTCCTTAGGACTAAGTCCCTGACTTCGAAATGGTGAAGGTTTTCCCTTCTGTTGTAATACCTCTCGATCATGTGCTTTTGTGCGGCCACTTAAACTAGTGCAGCTTCACGTTTCTCATTTAGTAATTCGAGGTTAGTGTTCATGGACTCGTGGTTCGAATCCATGGTGGTATGCTGAAACTTGACGCTAGGTTCCCCAACCTCGACCGGAACCAACGCTTCGGACCCATATACCAAAGAAAACGGGGTTTCCTCCATTCTCGATTTTGATGTCGTTCGATATGCCCATAGTACCTCGGACAATACTTCTCTCCATTTTCCCTTTGCACTATCCAACCTTTTCTTCAACTTTTCAATGATGGTTTTATTTGTGGACTCGGCTTGGACATTTGCGCTTGGGTGATAGGACGTTGATAGAATCCTTTTGATTTTATAGTCCTTGAGGAATTTTATCACTTTGCTGCCAATGAACTACTTCCCATTATCGCATACTATCTTAGGGGGTATCCCGATCCGACATACAATGTGGTCCCATATGAAGTCGATGACCTCTTTTTCTCTTATTTTTTTGAAAGCCTGCACTTACCCATTTTGAAAAGTAGTCAGTCATAAACAAAATAAATTTAGCTTTACCTGGCATCGTTGGTAGGGGGCCGACGATGTCCATCCCCAATTTCATGAATGCCCATGGGGATAGGACCAAATGGAGTTGTTCACCGGGCTGATGGATCATCGGTGCGATCCTTTGGCATTTATCACACCTTCGAACGAACTCCTTCGTACCTTTTTCCATGATATCCCAATAATACCCTGCTCTGATCACCTTGCGAACCAAAGAATCAACACCAGAGTGATTCCCGCAAGTGCCTTCGTGGATTTCTCATAGTACATAATCAGTGTCCCCCGGTCCCAAACATACTGCCAGTGGTCCGTCAAATGTTCTTCTATATAATGTTCCATTTTCATCGAGTGAGAATCAAGCTTCTTTGGCTTGTAAGGCCCTTGACTCTTTTGGGTCCGAGGGGAGCTTCCCGTGCTTCAAGTATTCGACGTACTTATTCCTCCAACCCCATGTCAAACTTGTTGAATTTATTTCTGCATGGCTTTCTTCGACCACCGATCTCGACAATTGGATGACAGTCCCCAGGACAATGTCATCTTCTTCGACCGACGACCCCAAATTTGTGAATGCATCGACCTCGCTATTCTGTTCTCGATGTACATGATCCAGTGTCCATTCCTTGAAGCGATGCAATGTTACTTGAAGTTTGTCTGAGTACATTTTCATTCTGTCTTCTCGAACCTCGAAGCTCCCGTTCACTTGGTTTACTACCAAAAGAGAGTCACACTTGGCCTCAATGACCTCTGCTCCCAGGCCCTTGGTTAGTTCGAGACCTGCAATCATGGCCTCATACTCGGCCTCATTATTAGTCAATTTTGAGGTTTTGATAGATTTCCTAATGATGATGCTTGTATGTGGTTTTAAAACTATACCGAGCCCGGATCCTTTCACATTCGAGGCACTGTTTGTGAAGAGGGTCCATACCCCTGACGATGTACCCGTTTTTAGCAAGAGTTCCTTTTCTACTTCGGGTATGAGGGAAGGCATGAAATCGGCCACGAAGTGCCAAAATTTGAGACTTGATAGCCATTCGGGGTTGATATTCGATATCATACCCTCCAAGCTCGATGGCCCATTTTTCCAATCGACACGATAATTTGGGCTTATGCAAGATATTTCGAAGCGGGTACGTAGTCAGTACACATATAGGATGACATTGAAAATATGGTTTTAATTTTCTATATGCACTTACTAATGCAAGATCTAACTTTTCTAAGTGCAGGTACCTGGCTTCAGCATCTCCTAGGGTCCGACTTACATAAAATAGGAAATTGCATGCCTTTTTCTTCTTGAACCAACACGCCACTTACCGCTACCTCGGACACGGCTAAATATAAATAGAGCTTTTCATCCTCCTTCGGAGTATGAAGCAAGGGTGGGATCGAGAGATACCATTTTAATTCTTCTAAGTCTTGTTGACACTCCGGAGCCCATGCAAAGTCGTTCCTCTTCTTGAGTAAGGAGAAGAAATGATGACTCCGATCCGATGATCTCGAGATAAATCGGCCTAGGGAAGCTATCCGTCTGGTTAACCGTTGCACAACTTTCACATTGTTTACGACGATGATTTCCTCGATGGATTTGATTTTTTCGGGGTTGATCTCGATCCCCCTATTAGACACCATGAATCCTAAGAACTTGCCCGAGATAACTCCAAAAGCGCATTTCTCGGGGTTGAATTTCATGTTGTATTTTCTTAGGATATCAAATGTTGCCTGCAAATGAGTCAAATGGTCCTCTGTGCAGAGGGGCTTAACTAGCATGTAATCAATATAAACTTCCATATATTTACCTATTTGATGTTCGAACATTTTATTAACTAAGTGTTGGTATGTAGCCCTTGCATTTTTTAGCCCGAAGGGCATTACGTTATAACAATATGTACCAAACTTTGTGATAAACGAAGTCTTTTCCTAGTCCTCCGGGTTCATTAGAATTTGATTGTACCTGGAGTAGGCACTGAGAAAAATAAGGATCTCATGACCGACAGTGGCATCAATCAATCGATCGATGTTGGGTAATGGGAAAGAGTCTTTAGGGCATGCTTTGTTCAAATCCTTGTAGTCTATACACATTCTAAGTTTGTTTCCCTTTTTAGGGACTACTACTGCATTAGCTAGCCACTCGGGAAACTTAACTTCCCTAATGGACCCTATATTAAGGAGTTTGGTTACCTCGTCTTTGATGAATGCGTTCTTTTCCTCGGACTGAGGCCTCCTCTTTTGTTTCACCGGTTTAATTCTAGGATCGACGCTTAGTCGATGAGTGGTTATCTCCGATGGGATCCCTGTCATATCTAAGTGGGAACAAGCAAAGCAATCATTGTTATGAATAAAGAATTGAATGAGTTTTTTTCCTGAGTTCGGGGGTTAATCCCATCCCCATGTATACCTTTCGTTCCGGCAGGTACTCGATCAATATCACCTGATCGAGTTCCTCGACTGTGGACTTTGTCGCATCTGAATCCTCAGGGGTGATGAAAGCTCGAGGGGTAAGGAAATATTCCTCTTCGTCCTCGACCACCTATTCCTCGGGCTCAACCGAGGAGATAGACTGTAATTGCTATTTGGTTACCTGTTTGTTCTTATCGTTCAACTTTTCTGATGTAGATGGCATCGATATTGGTGTCACGTCATGGATTGCAAACATCTCCTTAGTTGTATGTTGTTCCTCGTATACCATTTTCACGGCATATTTTGTTGGGAACTTCATCATTTGATGGAGGGTTGATAGTACTGCCCTCATGCTGTGGATCCACGGCCTTCAAAGCAAAGCATTATACCTCATGTCACCTTCGATGACATGAAACTTTGTGTTTTGTATGGTTCCGAACACGTTCACTGGGAGGATGATTTCCCCCTTCATTGTTTCACTTGCCATGTTGAAGTCATTCAAGACTCGAGATGCTGGTATGATTTGCTCAAGCAGCCCGAGCTGCTCAACGACCCTCGATCTGATTATATTTGCCGAGCTACCTAGATCCACAAGAACACGTTTAAATTGAACTTTATTTAAAAGAACAGAAATTACCAATGCATCGTTGTGAGGCTGAGATAAGCCTTCAGTGTCTTCTTCACTGAATGTGAGGGTGTCTTCGGGCATGTAGTCCCCAGTCTGCTTCTCCCTCGTGATTATACTCTGGTGCATTTGAATATGGGTCCCTGTGGGACGTTGACTCCTACGATGATCATGTGAATAACATGTTGAGGTTCCTCCAGTTCATTCTTCCTGTTAGAATCTCTTTCTTTGAAATTGGTTTTGGCCCTGTCGCTGAGAAATTCTCGAAGATACCCCTCATTCAACAATCGGGCTACCTCCTCTCTTAGTTGCCTGCAATCCTCGGTCTTGTGCCCATGTGTGCTGTGATACTTGCACATTAGGTTGGGATTCCCTTGAGAAGTATCAATTTGTATGGGTTTAGGCCATCTGGTATCTCTGATTTTCCCAATGGCCGAGACGATACCGAGGCATCAATGCCAAAGTTATATTCTGATAATCGGGTGCTTCTGCTGGTCCCGAGTGCCTGTCGAACCCCGTCTTACTCATGAGCCCCCTACCATTCTGACCTCGATCTGCTCTTCGATCATTCTGAGGTATGTTATGCCTCAAGATGTTCCTTCGATCTTCGATGTACGGTTAATACCTCTCTATATTCGGTCTCAATTCCATGTCTACTTCTCTAGAATCTTTTACTGCTAACCTGCTTGGATAGACCGAGCTCGAGGGCGCTCCCAATAGATCATCTTCGACCCTAATCCTTGACTGGTATCTGTTGTGCACATCCACCCAAGTCACGGCGGGATACTCAATCAAGTTTTGTTTCAACTGTCTCAATGCTATCAAGATCCGCTCATTCAAACCCTGGATAAAGGCTTGAACAACCGAGTCATCGGAGACTGGTGGCAACTCCATTTGTTCCAACTGGAATCGAGATACAAATTCCCTTAGCATCTCATTTTCCCTTTATTTAATCTTGAATACATCTGACTTTTTTGTTGCAACCTTTATGGCACCAGCATGTGCCTTTACAAACGAATCTGCCAACATAGTAAACGAGTCAATAGAGTTTGGGGGCAGGTTATGGTACCAAATCATGGCTCCTTTAGATAGAGTTTCCCCAAACTTTTTTAGCAAAACAGACTCGATCTCGTCGTCCTCCAAATCGTTTGCCTTTATACCACAAGTGTAAGTGGTGATGTGCTCGTTGGGATCAGTTGTTTCGTTGTATTTTGGAATATCGGGCATGCGAAACTTCTTCGGAATAGGCTTCGGGCCGCGCTCAGAGGGAAAGGTTTTTGCACAAATTTCTTAGAGTCCTGTCCTTTCAAAACCGGAGGTGCTCCTGGTATTTGGTCGACCCTCGAGTTGTACGTCTCCATTTTTTTATCGTTGTCCTCGATCCTTTTCTCTCCCCACTCGATCCTCTTTGTGAGTTCTTCGAAAATTCTCATTATTGTGGGGTCAGTTCCTGATCCACTGTTGCTCGACCTTATTGGGACTGGTTCAACATGATGAGTAGTTTCTGGTCCCACCACACTCAGAGTTCTTTGCTAGCTTTGCAACTGAGCGATGGCAATCTATTGCGCTTGTAACATTTTGAAGATCACTTGGAGACTGACTTCCCCATCTCCTCGACCCTGTGTTCTTTGGCCACCGGGTTGAACTTCTCCACGCACGCTTCCTCCGGCGTCTGTGCCTAAATCGATGTTTATCGCAATGTGTGAACCAACATCGACTGGGTTAGGAACTGGTGTTACCACAGGGTTGAGCGGTGGCATACTGGCTCCTGAAGCTACTGCATTTTCATTTTCTCCGTGGAACCCGAGGCCTTCATTACCATGAACTGGTGTGTTTCTGAGTTCGACATGTTTTAGCCTGAAATCAAAGAATCTTTGACAAGAAAAAGTGTGAAGAATAACGTGTGTTATCAAAAAACTAGCACTGAAATAATCACTATTATCTTTAGCCCCGCGGTGGGTGCCAAACTGTTTACCTTGAAAATACAAGTAACAATTGAATTTGATTTGTGATTTCAAAGATACGTGATCTAGTTCAATACTAATTAATAAACAAGTAATATAGAGTTTAAATGAGCAGGACTGATGAACCAAACCAATATTACTAGAGCAGCGGGGACCTCGAGCTCGATGCTCTCGATGATCTCGAGGTGGGTTAGAGATGATTAAAGCAAGAACGATAAAGTAAGAGCTTTCAAGCTGAAGAACAATTCTGAAGCACGATAAACGAGAAAAGTCAGATAGTATATTCTTTTTGCAGTGATAAGATGATTATTACAAATGATTGGGGTCTCCTTTATATAGGAGGGGAAACCCCAAATAAGGTACATTTCTATTTACAGTAAAAAAATCATATTGGTACAGCTGTATAACCACCTAGTACGAATTTGTACGAATCTATCCCGAAATTTACGCCTTGATCTTTATGCCCCAGAGAAATTCTCTCTCTTTCTTGAGTGTGTTCGAGATGATACTATATCGAGATAGAGCATGTTGAGCCTCCGATTTGCTCCCCCAAGGTGCACATCTTTTAGTCGGACATGATCCCTTCTTCAAGTTGCCCGAACTCGAGCTCGGGGTTCGATTAAGATCTCAAAATCGGGCTCTTCGATTTCGACCGTATACACGTATATAGTCATATATGGTGGTATTATTTGTAGGCTTTTGTATTTAATTTACTTATACACAAGTCTAACATTGACTTTTGTCTTTCCGTATTAAATTTTGTAAGCTTTTGTTATTTGATTTACTTGTACACAAGTCTGACGGTGGGTTTCCGAATGATGTCCTATAGTACAGATACAAGGATGACTTTCATCCGGAAAGCTATTATTTAATTTCGTCGGTGAGAGTTGGACTACATGTAATTTTAATTTTTCTTGTCTTTTAGTCTTAATTTTAGCTAATATATTGTCCCATAACCGTCTGATAATTACTAATTTGATATCAAACCCCCTGATATTTTATCGGTTGCCTAACGAACTAGTACGTTTAAAATTCGATAATAATAAGCCGAACCGTTAAGCGTAATTATCTGTCCGATTCGCACGAGTAGGGGCACAATTGTAATTTGTGAATAAGCCAAAGAGGAAAAGGGAGAGGAGTCTTTTCTATTTCTTTTATATATCGTATTTCTGCATATTTTTTTCTTCTTTTATACAAAGAAGTGGTTCCACTTGTCACTCTTTTCGTTGAACGATAAGGAAGCATATATATTAATAATGGTAAAAACTTACATAGAAACTGCATAGTTCAGTAGGACATTACTGTTGTTTAAAGCCACTAGACTATTACAAACACTAGTACTTAATTGCTTAATTCCAAGACAAAGGCCGTTCATGTCTTTTTCCAAAAGAGAATCAACAAAAAGAGAGGGGCGTGCAAGGTGATAGCATTTATCAGGGTTGAAGTTCTTGACTGCTTCCTTAGCTAAACGATCTGCTACTGCATTGCGTTCCCTAAAATTGTGCCAGATCACTGGGGTTTTCAGTTGGTGCATCAATAATTTTCAATTGAGTAGACAACTGTTAGTAGGGGCATTATCTTCCGTAATCATTTTTATTATATCTGTTGAATCTGATTCAATTTCTAGAGCAGCTAGTGACATATCCAGAGCTAACTTGAGGCCTTGCTCCAGTGCTAGTAGTTGCATAGAAAGATTTGTAATATCCCATAATCCAGTTACCATTGCTATTTCGGAAGACCCCTCATATACCTGCATGAATCTTTAATTTTAAGAAAGCACCATCAATGTTAAATTTGATAGTGTTTGGAGGGGGGTTTTGGCCAATGAATTTCAATTTTGATTTTTGATTGTTGTGGGTGATTTTTTTCAGTGAAGAAAAGATATTCCCATATTTGATGAAGAACTTGGTTATCATTAAGATCCATGTCTAGATTTTTCACGTTGTTGTTATTTCTATTTTCCCAAAGATTCCAAATCGCAAATGGGAGAATATTTTCCAATTTATAATGATGATCACTATCTTGCATATTAGAATTCTTTAGGATAGTTAACCAGTGGGTTTGAACATCACTTTAACTCATTATTAGATCAATTCTTGACCAAAAACAGGTAGATATGGGGAACTTAATAAAGATGTGAGAGGCATCTTCTAGCCCTTCTATGCACATAGGGCAGCTGGGATTAATATTAATACCAATATGATGGAGGTAGGCTCTACAGGGAATTTTATTGTGCATGCATTGCCAAATAAAGAATTTAATTTTATTGGGGCATTGGAGATTCCAAGTCCAATTATAATTAGACACTTTATCCGGATTGGACAAGTAGTTATCCTCTAGAAGCTTATAACAAGACTTGGAGGTAAACAATCCATTGCTATTCATGTCCCAAGTCACATGATCCTTACCATTTGAGTATAAAGGCACAGGAGTAGCTTTGACATTTTTGATTAAGTTGCTGGGAAGATCGAAGGATATTTTTGAAAGATCCCAGTGATCACCATTCATAAGTTGTTGAAAAAAGATGGTATGATCCGATTTTTGGAGAGGTCCTTCTATACTACTTCTAAGGCTAGGGGCATTATGGATCCATCTAGAGGTCCAAATATTAATATATTTTTATAAGGATGCCACAACGTTCCTTGCATTAAGATTTTATAACCTTTCACTAGAGCTTCCCAGATAAAGGAACAATTTATGGAGGATTTTTTATGGGCATATTTACTGACAATTAGTTGAGCATTTAAGAAAATTGATAAGTCTCCAACTGAGGCTAGTAAGGAGCACACTATTTTTTTTGAAGGCTGAGCGAATTCCTAGACCTCCTTCTGATTTTTCCTTGGTGATAGTCTTCCAATTCACTAAGTGAAGTTTTTCGTTAGTGTTAGTGGTGACTCATATGAAATCTCTTTGTAGTTTATCTATTTGGCTTAAGAATTTGTAGAGAGCATTGTATATTGCATTACATGAGAGGTTATAGCATTAAGAGCGGAGGATGCTAAAGTGGTTCTACCCGCGATATTAAGAAGGTTTTCCAAAGAGAGATTTTAGCCCGCATTTTATCAATGACAAATTTAAAGTCCTTGGGCTTAAGTTTGAAGTTTAAAATAGGGAAACCAAGGTATTTCCCAAACTCAACACTTGACTTCATATTGAATAAGTTAGCAAAATGGGTAATAAGTTCTCGAGGACATTTTTTGGAGAACACAAGCTTGGATTTGGCATCATTGATAGACAAGCCCGTTTCTTCCATAAACAGTTTAAGGCAGTGCTTAATACAATTACCCATCTTTTGGTTGGATTTTCCAATTAGGGTTAAATCATCCGCAAAAAACAGGTGAAAAAAAT
Organism: Nicotiana knightiana; assembly: GCA_005239525.1. Classification (NCBI taxonomy): domain Eukaryota; kingdom Viridiplantae; phylum Streptophyta; class Magnoliopsida; order Solanales; family Solanaceae; genus Nicotiana; species Nicotiana knightiana. The sequence goes on along the minus strand of ML390395.1, from coordinate 25,870 downwards.
AAGGACCCCTAAGGTTAATTCTAACCGGATTCCACATCATTGTATCTACTTGATTATCTATTAGCCTAGACATAAGTTCCATACATAGTATAAATATTGATGTGAGGCTAGAATTCATGGTTTAATATGTTATATGCCTTACATTTTATGTGTGTTAATGATAAAAACACACTTTTTATGTGCTTTATGGAGTTTATTCCATGTGTAGGTGAAGTGGAGATGGAAACGGAGCTAAAGGGATGCAAATACGTCGAAAATACGCTTAAGGGTCGAAGAGGAAACACCCGGGCGATAGCCGGGCATTTGGCCCCTAAAGCCAGGCAGCCCCTGGCGTTAGGGGGGCGTTTGAGCCCAAACGCCAGGCCTGCCCTGGCCTTAAGGGGGCGTTTGAGCCCAAACGCCCGGGGTCCCAAGTTCGGTCAATTCCGAGTTTTGACGAGTTTAAGTGTTTCCCGGTTGGAATAGAAGTCTCCTACACGTTTAGGGTTCGTCCTAAACATATAAATAGACCCCGAAAACACAACTTGAAGGGGTATTCGAAGGATTCGAAGAGAGGAAACCATTGAAGTGACAAAACATTAATTTTTACATCTTTTATTCATTACTTTGCAGTTCAATTATGCAATTTATTCTGGGTTTGATTCTTATGAACATGTCTAGCTAACTTCTTTAATCTAGGGTTTTGGTAGACCGGTTGGGGATAAACTTATTGTGTTATTAATATAGTTTTGATTGGTTGATTTATCTCTATTTGTTCAACTACGTTCTTGTTGTAGTTGATTGAAAGGGCCCTCAATTAGCTGTTCCTATTTATTATGTATCTACTTGAGAGAGAGTGCATATTTAGGTAGTTGTTTGGACAACATCACTCCCAGAGTATAGACGAAAGTCATAACCGAGGGTTTAGAGGTTGGATTAGAGATAACAATACCTCGGGTGCAATCTAAAGTGAACTGTAATGCAATCTAGCTAGCGTAACTTGAGAGAGTGCGTCTAGTAAATTATCATAATTACTTTAGTGAGATTTATGGTAGATAGAGTGTTCATGATTGATAGAGACAACTAATCAAACTATAAGAAGTATCCGAGAAGTAAGTTCACCAACGGGGGAAACCATAACCTTAGACCTTTATCATCATTATTTACAACACCTTGTTAGTAATTGCTAGTTATTATTATTGTCAGTAGAATTAGTAAAACATCACCAATTTATATTAAAAAGTCTTGAGAGAATTGATTGAGTAAAAGTTGCGTATTCTAAAGACTTGATTGATACGTAAATTCCCTGTGGGATCGACTCTGGGCATAATACCCCGGATTATATTTGCAACGCCCGTTTAGTCTTTTATTAGACATAGTTGAGCGTGATCAAATATGTATGGAGACATAGGATCACCTTGGCGAATTCCTCTACTAGGGCTGAAGTATTTAGTCTTGGTTCTATTAACAAGAATTCCAATTGACTTGTGAAAACGCAATGCATAATGAGTTTAGAGATTTTTGGAGAAAAGTTGAAAAATGAAAGAGTTTTATGAATAAAATCCCATTCTAGCTTGTCAAACACCTTCTCAAGGTCGATTTTTAATAACATATCATATTTAGAGCTATTAGATGTGCCCATATTGTTGATAATCTCTTGAATACAATAGCATTGTCGCTAGCTCTCCTATTTTTTAAGAAACTAGATTGAGTTTAGCTAATGATAGCTGGTAGGAATTGTTTTAGTCTATTAGCGATTATTTTGGTAATTATTTTATAAACCGTATTACAAAGCCCGATAGGTCTAAAGTGTTTTAGATCAGTAGTATTGTCAATTTTGGGAATAAGGCACAAGTAAGTGTCATTAGTGCCCACATGGGGGGCTTGTGATTCAAAAACCTTTTGACAGAATTTTATAATAGAATCACCAACTATATTCCAATATGTTTGGTAAAAGAATGAGTGAATTCCATCCAGGCTAGGTGCCTTAAAAGGTTTAAAAGAAAAAATAGCTTTTCTGATTTCTTCCTTAGTAAGAGGTTTATCAAGGATAAGTAAATTATTCGTCAAAATATTTTTGTAATGATTTTTAAAAGAAGCCATCTTACTAACAGTTTTAGAAGTCTTGTAGGAATTTTCAAAATAGTTGAGAGTATGTTCTAGAATGGATTTAGCATCAGTAATCCATTTTCCTTTAACATCCTTAAAATACATTATAGAGTTAATATGTTTCCTATTAGTAGTCGTTATATGAAAGAAGCGAGTATTAGCATCTCCTTCGTTGCACCAAGTTATTCTTGAACGAAGCTTCCAAAAGTCTTCTTCCATTTTTAGGAGAGCATTATACTCTTGTTAGAGAGTTATTTCCAGATTCATTAGAAAGGAACTAGTTTGGTACTTGGGGAATTATGAATCCCATCAAGACGGGTCAAAAGTCTTTTTTTTTCTTCTTAAAAATATCACCAAAGGTATTAATTTTCCAAGGAATAACTTTTTCTTTAAAAATCTTTTGAGCTTTAGGGAGATCATTTGTCTGCCAACTAGCCCGAACTATATAAACAAAGTCGGGATATCTACACCCAATGGATTCAAGTCTAAAGGATTTTCCACTATGGTAATTATTGTTTGGGAATAGTTGGAGTAACAAGGGGTTGTGGTCAGAGTGGGTTTTTGGAAGGTGGAGAACAACAGCCTTAGGGAACATACTCATCTATTTATCATTTACAAAAATTCTATCTAAACGTTCCATAATTAAATGGTTAGATTTTCTACGGTGGTTAGACCACGTATATTTGCATCCTTTAAACCTAAGATAAAAAAGATTGCATTTATTAACACTAGTCCGCAAAAGAGAACTACGTCTACTATTAATTTTTCTACCCCCAAACTTATCATCCATACAGAAGGTGTCATTAAAATCCCCTCCCAGAAGCCACGGTCCTTTATAGGTTTCATAAATACCTTCAATATTACTCCAAAGATTATTTCTATTTGCTATCTTAGTGCTAGCATAAATTGATGAAAAAAGTCAAGAAGTATTTAATGGCCGTACCTCAACATTAGCATGTATCTCTTGGTTTCTTCTCACAAAATGCTTCACTGTGACCACATCTGATTTCCATAATATCACCATCCCTCCAGACTATCCCTCTGCTGTGACTTCGATCATTTGAGTGAAAGGAAAGTCATTAAGAAGAGAGATGTGGCTATCCATACGAGTCTCCAGTAAGATGACAACACTAGGTTTGTGAGTATCTATCATTTCCCTAAAGTTTCTTCTAAAAGCATCATTATTACCACACCTTATGTTTCAGATGATAAAGTTTATTGGATGAGGCATCATATCTGGAAGATTAGGGTTGTGCATGTTTCCATTATCTCTCATTCTCTGTGGAAGGGAAGTTGGATTCATCCTGATTGAGGGAACCAGAATCATTGCATGTCTCCCCACTGTAGGATCATGTGGAGGTATGACATCCATCGAGAATTGGTAGAGTGTTGGGGGGACAACTGAGAACATACCTCTTCTCTTGCATTTCCCTGAATAGATATACTTTTACCTCGTTTAGACTTGAAAACTCTAGGATTTGTTCTGACCCCAGCAGGTTCAATTCCTCTACATCCTCTATTGGATGATCTTCTTATTTTGGTTGATTGCGAAGTGGGTGCTGTTGTGGAGCATTGTTTTGATCGTGTGGAGCATTTTGTTGAACATTGTTTGCATGTGGAGGATTTTGCATATGGTTGGTCATCTGATTTGTTGCATGATTGTTTGGAATTGACCAAGGCATGAATATGGGATTCATGTTCGAGATCTCCCCTGGTGGGAAGAATGGGAGATCCATTTTCATATTCTGTGTTTGGATTGGATTGAAGTGAGGTGGTAGACTCCATTGATTTCTCATGGTTTGGGCTAGGTTGAAATTCATTGAGGGAGCTAGAGGGTGTAATATGTTGTTCAACCAGACATGGTTTAAGTAGTTGCTCATCGCCATATGCATCCCTTCCGATACTAACTAGGCTAGGAAGTGGGAGTTTTGGAGTGCTATCACAGTTTCCTGGCCATCCAATATCATATTGAATGATATTGCATGCCCCATTATCCCTCCTTCTATCCAAGAGAGGGGTTGATGATCTTGAGGGAGTGGTGGTTGAACAAAGAAGACTTGATTGTTCGTTTGTGATGACTGGGGGAGTGGAGGATTGGACATTGTGTGGGCTCGTTGTTGTCTTAGGATTTGAACTAGACGATATCTTCTTCGTTGAGATATGGGAATTCTTGGCATATTTACTAGTTGAGTGTTGGTTTATATTAAGGGAGTTGGGGTAGCCTTCTGTCGGAGTAACTAGGTTTTCTAGTGTTCTAGGGGGGTCAATACTTATTACCTCTATTTGCATGCTTTGTGGATTGCTTAAGCCAATGGGTTTAATAGGATTTTGGTAAGATTTTGTCCCTAGTACGTGTTCAATTTCTTCAAGCATTTGTGGGGCAGTGGGAAAATCATGGGACAGGTGTTGTTCTTGTAATTTATTATTCATGCAATGGTTAATTATGTTGGTAGAGGGGTTTAAGTAGGTATAAGAGATTAGGGAGTCGTTGGAAACTGTTTTGGGCGTGATAGTAGTGGTAATTAGATAGTTACGGAGCTAGAATGAGAATTATTGCCATGCATGGGATTTGGTTGGTCCTTACTAGTGTTTGCCACTTGGCTATCTGATTTGGGAGATGGGGCCATGTCCAATACCATGCAATCCAACTCAGGCGGATTAACCGAGGGTTCAAATTTGTTTCCAGATGTAGGGGTGATTTTTAGGCTAGGATTTTTTATAATATAATTTTTATAAGAAATCCTATTGGTTGCATTATTAGACAACAATTTATCAAAGGATTGAACAATTAATGAGGGAGAATGGAGAATACCTGACATGCGGATGTTTTGCTCATTGGATTTACTTGTTATGTGTTTGTGATTGGCTTTCTTTCTTTTTAGGAAGCTCACCGTTTGCCACACTTCTTCCTTGGTGGATTGAACAACATCTTCATTAACACCTAGAACTTCTTTGTGAATCTTGGATTGGTTGGCAGGAGTTCAGTCGGAGGAGAGACATTAACAATAATTTTATACTGACATTTGGACTGGGCATGACCTAGCCTTCCACAAGTACATGCATAAATTTTTAAGGGCTTGCCAATTTTGTTTCCAATTTTATTTTAAGATTAATCCATCATAAAATTCAGTTGGTAATTGGAAAAGACGTATCCATACTGCACTTTTTGATACTCTTGCTTCCAAAGTTAGAAAATTTGGCTCCCAATTTTGGACAAATAGAAAATGACCAAAGATGAACCAAGGTCCATTATGAAGGGATTTTAGCATGTTTTTCTCATTATTGAATTTAGTGATGTAGTAGTCACACCCTAAATCAATCAATGGAAAATTTTTCTTAATTTTCCACAATTGTTGTAGCTTCCTTTTCAGCAGATGATGTTGGATTCTTCTCCCTTATAGCTTGACTATAGTTGAGAATTTCCATGGCTGATATATTCGCTGGATATCCTCTTGAGTTAGTTGGACTTGTTGGTTGTTTGTAGAACAGATGAGATCTTCTTTCCTAATGTCTTGTGATTCAGTTGAGTAGTGGACATTAGTATCGATAATCATATTAATTGAAGAATCTTGATCACCTTGTACTAACTTATCTTTGAAGCTAGGGGTGGACAATTTTTGTTCATCAGTTGATTGATTGGTATTAATATCTAGGGGTTTAAGACGAGGAATTAGATGAACTTGATTCAAGTCCATTTGATTGCTAAGGAATTCCTTAAGAGAACAAGAACTTTTAGAGAGAGAACTAGAGTATAACTTTCAATTAATAAGTTGTTGTTCCACTTCTCAATCTACATATTAGAATATCTAGCATTTCTGTCTACTTTTTTGGGTTTGCCCTAGGAAAGTCACGGTAAAACACATAAAGTTGAATCACCTCTCATTAAGGAATCTCCAACCTTTACCCCATTTTGGTCCCTTAAAAGGGGGATCTCCCTATTTTGGGGATAACTTACTCCAACCATTTTCCTATTTTTCTTCCAAAAGAGAATATTTTTTTATATTCTTCACTCTATTATATTATTATCTTTCATTTTAATTTTATTTTTTAATTTTCATTAAACAAATTTCATCTTTTATTTTCATTAATTTGTAATTTTCATTAAAATAATTCCATAAAATTTTAAATAATATAATTTGTAAGCTATTATTATAGATTAACTAATAATTCAAGTAAAAGTAAAATCATTGCGATACAAGATTAATTAAATACATATTACATAACGATAAAATTCATTCGAAATACTACATAAATATTCACCTTCAACCTCTAGTATTCTCACATAAATGGTCTATTAATGCATTACGAAGTGCAAAATTAGCATCTTTGTCCTTAATTCTTCTATATCGAGCTAAATTTTTTTGAAATCGTTGATTTCATCTACTGTTATTTCTACTGTTGGAGGTGCACCTTCCAAATCATCTTGAATTGGTGCATTAAGATCAGACTCACTCTCGATTATCATGTTGTGCAGTAAATACATGTAGTCATTATATTATGTAGTACTTCTTTTTGCCAAAACGTGAGGGTCCTACAACAATTGCAAAACGTTGTTGCAAAACTCCGAATGCACGTTCAACATCTTTTCGACATGATTCATGTTTCATCGCAAAATATTTCTTCTTTGCCGAACGTGGCTCACAAATAGTTTGCACAAGGGTTGACCATTTTGGATATATACCGTCAGCTAATAATAACCCATATTATATTCTTGTCACAACCACAACAATCCTTGTCCCCATTCACTCAATACTATAATGATTTTGGTGTAACAATCTAATATTTTATATTCACACCTTTAAATTTTAGCAACATCTAATATTTTATATTTGTACCATTCATTTTTTGAGATGATTATATATTTTTTGTACAATTATAACTTATAATAAAATTAACTTACAATAATAAATGTACGAAAATTAATTTATCAAAGTTATACGCCAAAATTAAGATGTAAAATTAATATTACAAAGATATTACATAAACATAATTAGGTATATATAAATAGATGAATTCAAAGAGTTAAATAATAAAATAATAATAAAATATGCATGAATAGTGTCCCCCATATTTGGAGGAACACTATTCATCCCTATTTTGGAGGCAAAAATGAGGAAGAGTTAGAGCTCCATTATAGTAAAAGTTGCCCTTATTATAAAAAAAACGGGGAGGATTGAAGATACCCTTAAAGATAAAAGAGTCTCTTACTGTCATATTAAAAAACAATTTCTATCTATGGAATCAGAAAAAATTGAGAAAAATAAAAGTGTGAATATTATTAAAAATAAATATTGTTTTGAGTTATCGTGATAGTCCATAAGTAAATTATGTAATTAAATATTTAATTAGCTTGCAGGTTTTAAAATTATTATTTTTTGTTACTAAAATAGGTAACCTGAGTCGGTGATTATGTAATTATAATCCAAGTGGGTTTCGGAAAGAATGAGAGTCGGGAAAACCTATATAAGAAGAACCTCATTTAGATTTCAGGAAGCAATTCCTACAAACAACAGAAATATTTGAAGAATCAGCGCTTTGATTCAATTCCATCCATCAAAAGTCTCGGCGTTTTCTGTGAATTGCTTGTTGTTCGTGCTGGGTACGGGTTGAAACCCTTGTGCCGACTGAAGCCTGTTGAAGTATCGTGAGTTCGTCAAGAGAATTAGTTTCATACGATTCTGTTTGGTCTTATTTTGGTACAACTCTGTGTATCGATTCTCTTTGTATTTCACTAGCCCTATTGTATTCTTGATAACAGGAAGAATTCAATCATGGCTGTGTATTTCAAGTATAAAAGTGCTAAAGATTATGATTCAATTCCGATTCTTGATCAATTTATTTCTGTTGGCAATTTGAAATTAAAAATATTTGAATCCAAGCGTTTTGGTAGAGGTAAAGATTTTGACCTTCTTATCACCAACGCTCAAACTAACGAAGATTATGTAAATCAAGACGCTTTGATTCCTAAAAATACAAGTGTTTTGATTCATCGTGTTCCTGCTTTACCTCGCTTGCCCATAGTAATCCCATGTCTTAGAGAGTCAAAACTAGACCAGCCCCAAGTGTGTGAGGAGAATAATACAGTAGTAAAAGGAGAGTCAATGGATCTTGATTACGATGATTTTGGGGATGATGTCTATGCAATTCCAAAATTGATCCCAAATCAATCAGGAAATCCTGTGTTAAATGCCCCCACTAATAGTATAAATAATGAGGAGACTAAGATCAAGAATTTAATTGATACTCCAGACCTAGGGCGGCACCTCCATTCCCCTATCGGCCATGGCTTTGGTCGAGGTGGAATGGAATGGAAAAAGCCACCACGGGGTTATGTTTGTCATCGATGCAGCGAGCCTGGCCATTTCATTCAACACTGCCCTACCAATGGTGACCCCAATTATGACATAAAGAAAGTGAAGCCTCCAACAAAGTCCAATGACGTTGCTTCTTCAAAGGAGGTTCAAGGGTTTTCTTCCTCTTCCTCTTCTTCTAACCGCTCCTTTAGTAATATACCACCGGAGCTACATTGCCCATTGTGTAAAGGATTAATAAAAGATGCAGTTATAGCAAGCAAATGTTGTTTTAGTAGTTTCTGCAACAAATGTATAAGGGAACATATAATCTCTAACTCTATTTGCTTATGTGGGGCTAGAAATATACTTGCTGACACCCTCTTGCCTAACATGACTCTAAGAGACACAATAAGCAGAATGAACAAGTCTAATAGCAGTAGTTCAGAGCATGGGATTAGTGCTCCTCGAGTTCAAGATATGGTGTCAGAACACAATCCCCTGCCTAAAGTACCATCTTCGATAGAGTCTGCAGCTGTGCCTTCTCAAAAAGAAGAGACTTGTAGGGCTTTAAAGACTGTAGAAGAGTGTCCAGTAACTGTTGAGGAGGCAGTAAAGATGAAGAAAAGGAAGAAGCCTTTTGATGGTGCTGCTGTAAACAAGCGATGGAGAGTTGCCCAAGACCATGTTGTTGCTGAGAATTACATGTTTGCGATGACCGCTACTGCCTATCATCCTCATTGGACAGGCATGCAAAGAGCTATGGCCATAGTCCCATAGATATTCAGTTTGGCCATCCTGTCTTACCAAGGGCGGCTCCGCCTCTATATCTCGCATCTACGGAATATGAGAATCTTTTTCGTTGAATTGAAAGAATTTTTTATTGAATGAAAGATGATTTTACATCAACAACTAAAGGAAAAAAGAAATTATTTAGTACTTACTTTTGATACTAATTCAAATTGCCTTACTGTGTCAGAACCGGTCCGAACAATCCCAGCAATTGCCATACGGTAAGCCCACCTTTTCTTGCCCAAAAAAAAAATATGAAGCTTAGAACTTCCAGAGCCAATTATTGTTCTTCTTAACCTTGTTTTCCTTATAGATACAGATTTTCTGTTCGGCCAAGGAAGGAATACACTTTACAAAGGATCTAAACTAGCAAATGAGCATTTCATACTTTCCCGCGCTACTTCCCAGTCCAATAGAGGTCTTTCCGATAAAAGGAGGTCGTGTACCACAGTTCGAGTTAAAAAGAAGAAAGGGGTTGCAATAGAAAGAGAGGGCACATAGTTCCAAACATGTATGCATGCACGTGCTAGAGTTCCAAACCTGTATGCATGCACGTGCTGCAAACAAGTTCCTGATTCACATGGGATTCCACGTGCCCCATGCTACTCGGGTCAGAGCATAAGTTAGTGATGCTTTCGGCTACTGGAATTTCGCCATCTAGGGTGCATCATTCGGGCTGCTTCGCCGATAAAGCCCTTGGTTTAGACCCCAAAAATTCAATGTCCCTATATATAGCTAATCAGAGAAAGCAAAGAGTGGGAGTCTCTTGCCTAAGCTGCCAAGAATTGCAAACCTCGTCATTCAATTCAACAATTTGTTTTTCCTGTCTTTTTCGAGTGTTTCTAGGCTTCTGATTCTACACTGTATTTTCATTAAAAAAATCATGTATAATAGTCATGAATGTCTTCACTGCACTCTAGTCTACGGATTATGTTTGCATTGTTAAATCTGTAGCTACTTTTAATTTGACAGTACATACTACCATTTATGTTTGGTTAGAAAAATTGTTATTACTTATTATTAATGATAATCTTTATACAAAATCCCAGTCGAATTCTCAAAATTTTGCCTAATTACTTTCAGAAAAGAAGTTAACGACAAAACTTGGAGGGAAAAATATTGTGATTATAGGACAAAAAGAAATGGCTCAGATTTTATCTTTTCCCACGTAATTAATTAACAATAAGTATTCTTTCTTGTCATGAGAACTCGTCTTTTAATTGTTCAGAAAATTAGAAAATTTAACGACAAAAGAAGTATTGAAATGAAAAACTTAAGGGTTTTTTTATTGAAAAAAATATATGTTGCTACGTACATTAAGAATCATATATAAGACTTCCAATTTTCCAAATATTTGGAATTAATAAATCCAAAATTGGAAGAACAACTTCGCTAATTTGAAATAGAGAAAAGACACCAAGGTCTTAAAATTCCAAAAGTGCAAGTGACTAGCGCATGCTGCCTTTAAATGCTTTGGAAATAATTCTCTAAATTTCTAACTGAATCCAGAAACCTCTCGCAAAAAAAAAAAAAAAAAAAAAAAAATNAAAAAAAAAAAAAAAAAAAAAAAAAATTTCTTTGTTCTTATCCAAAAATAAAAGACAGCAAAGAAACCAAGCCTAGATGTTCGAGAGAAAAAAAAAAAAAACATTTATTTGTACTTATCCAAAAATAAAAGACGGCAAAGAAACTAATCCTGGGTGTTCGAGAGAGAAAAAAAATAAATTGAACCACAAATTAAATCCCGACATGTTCTTTAATTTGATATATTTCGTAGTTAAATTTTAAGAAACTGAAAATATTATATTTGATTTGGTATTAAATAAGTAAAAAGAATTTAGTTGAAAATTGAACTAATTGACAATGTATATACTAATTTCAAATACTTTATACATATTCAAAGAATTTATTTTCATTAACTTTTTTTTTTTAGAGAAAAATTAGATTGTTAAAACTGTTTCCTCAAAATAGAAATATTCTTAGTAGTCGAAATGTTCATAAAAGCAACATATTGTTTGCTTCTCAGAAATTACATTTAAATTGTACTCTTAATCAAATAAGTTAAATCCCCTCACATTATATATTGTTTAATGACTTTGTGTTTGAGAAACTTTTGAAAAAATAAAATAAATTAATTTTGATGCTAAAATTAATGTTTGTGATGACAAGCCCTTTTTCTAGATTTCTCGTAATTAAGTACTTTCTGCTTTTAGGAGTTTCATAAACCAGCTCTTCTGGTATATATATATATATATATATAAGCCCTGGCTTACGAAATATAGGTTAAAATTTTATAAAAAAGTATTTGATGAAATAAAAATGCACCCAAAATGGACCGAAAAAACTTGCAATACCAATCAAAGTCGAACAAATTGTTTTGATTTTATATTTAGTTTGAAATATCATTCACTTACCAAAAATAAAAATACAATTTAAGTCGAACTGTGAATAGCAGCATACCACAATAAACTCTACTACAATTAAGAACGGATTTATTGTTTACGACTTTACGTTTACAACTATTTGTCTTGTACTATAACATTTAAGTCACATACCATGGATCTGAAAACCTGCTCAACTTTAAAAAAAATCTAGAGTGAGAAGGTCTATTCTCTTCTCCGACTTTCTCTCAACATCAATGGATAATCTTCCATCTCCCACCCATCACTCTTCCCTAATTCCACCAAAACTTCCAGATATCCTATATAGAATCGAAGACATTAATCCTCCTACATCATTATCAAGTAAGGTAACTCAACTTGCAATTGATAATAATAATCCATCCAAAAGTCCACTTGGCCAACTACCTCAAAACTCCAACTCATCATATAAAGATGTCCTTCTTTTGGATTCTACCAATATCCAAGTTTCCCACCCCCCTCTGGACCCAATCCCTAATCAAGACACTCTCATGCAACTAGACTGCCTACATCAAGATTTGCCTAGCCAAATTAGTTGTTCTCAGCCATTCCAAGACCTTAATGATAACCTACAAGTCCCACAAAAAGTAGATGACTTCCATAGGATTTATCAATCATGGAAGTAATCTTTGATTATTAAACTAATGGGAAAACGTATCCTACACCAATATCTGAAGAGAAAACTATATCAACTATGGAAACCAACTGAAAACTTCACTCTTATGGATCTAGGGGCAGACTACTTCATTGTTAAGTTCAAAAGGAAGAAAATATGACCATACCCTTAAGCAACGGGCCTTGATTTATTAATGGATATCACCTATTAGTTCAAAAATGGGAACCACAATTTGTAGCCAGTGAGACAAAATAACTAAAGTCGGCAGTTTGGGTTCGTCTCCTACAACTTCCTACTGAATTTTATGCTCTACCATTTTACAAAAAAATGGAAATACAATTGGCAGATTACTTAGGGTTGATACCTGCACTTCTTCTAACCTAAGAGGTCGATATGCTAGATTGTGTGTTAAAGTCTCAATTAAGAAGTCGGTCAAGCCTTTTGTCTATATGGGAAGATACAAATAACAAATACATTATAAGGGCAAAAACTTTCTATGCACCAGTTATGGTAAATTAGGACACACCTAATTAAAGCGTTCACTCTCTTTACCACCTCCCATCCCAAGTGAGCAAAAAGGAAGCCCAGCAAAGTGTACACAACAAGTCACTCAAAGTGATTGGGTGACTATCACCTTCAACAAGAAAAAGAAGAATTATGAAGTAAAGTCATTGCCAAATTCTAAGGTAGCCAATCCAAGTACTCGTCCAAAACTCAATGAGACTGATACATGTATGTTTTCTAATTCCCCAAAATTTAATTTTCCTAAAATCAAACATATGGGAATTGATCATCCCAATACTCTAACTACTGACTCTAAGGTCAGACAATCCACGAACAAAAACATCAATATTAAAAACATATCCTCACACGTTGGCCCAAAACACAATAATGTTTACGAGGCTCTTCAAGGTATAGATGACAAACCCATGATTTTGGAAGATGGATTAGCCAAAAATCTTCCCATAATCCCGATTAACCAATGCATGCAAAGTACAAAAGACAAAATCCTACACGTGTCCAAGGCTAAAAACAACTTGGAACCATCATCCAATCATTAGATGAACCTTCCACTAACAACAAAATAGGTATACACCCGGGTACCCAAAAATTAAAGCTAAATACTATCACCAAATGGATATTACCACTACCCAAGCTATTAACCCTACCTCGTCCATATTACACATGGACAAACATGCAAATGAGGATAGCCAAATGTTAGACTGTTCAGAATACTTGGTTAAAACAAAATCCACCCCAAATTTTATATATTTCCACACGCCCAGTAATTCACCATCCATGCAGATTGTGGAATCAGTAGGTCTCAAGAACCCTAGGAAATCTACCAATCCTATTACCAACCCCAACCAAATAAATAACCCACAAAGTAAGGATGCCAAGACTCCCATTAACAACCAGGAGAAGGTTCCGATTAGTTCACATTCCAAACCAAAACAGAATTCCCTCAATGGAAAACATTCCACTCATGCCTCCACATGTACCAAACCATCCATTATTCTTCACCTCCCCCCTCAACCACACAACTATCAACCGAGCTCTTGGCTGGAAGCAGGTATCCTAGGCCATCCAATAACCTTCAACATCCAGATTAATGGCCAGGAGATGGTAATTCTAATCCAGAGTACTCGCTACCTAGCCCAACTAATATCGGAAGGAATGTACATAGCAATGACCAACTACACCAATAAAGCATGGATAAAAAATATTCTCCACCTGTTAGCTCCACACATGAACCATACATTAATCCAGGACATGCAGGAACATTGGAACCTCCCACAATCCCCCAATCAGTTCATCAATCTCCCAATGAAACTACCACTCTTCCCATCGGATGAGAGCATGACAATCAACCATATCTTCATGCCTTGGAGTCATCATGCAATCCAGGAACCAAACAATCTACCTCACATGACCCCAATAAATCTGGAACCCCACATCCAAGTCAATGTACCAGGACAAAACATGAATCCACCACAACATCCAGTAGAGGAAGAGGAAGAACCCCATCCACAAGGTACACAGCCGAGTGTAGAATTTTCAAACCTAAACGAGGTAAAAATACTACTCTTCCCGGAGTTATGGAGCAAGAAATACATATTCAGCTGCCCGACCACCATGTACAAGTGCTCAATGCATATTCGACCTCCATAAGATCCTACAGTAGGAAAGCAAGCAATAATCCTAGTTCCATCAAGAAGGAGGAGCCACAACTCAGTGGAGAGGGAGTCCAATTCCAACCAACACCAAGCACCTCAAATGAATAGAGCCACAACCATTATATTTTGGAACGTTAGAGGTGCTAACAATGATGACCTCTGTCGCAACTTTAAGGAATTAATTGACACTCACAAACCTTGTATGGTGGCTTATTGAGACTAGGATGTTGTTGTATGGCCCCCTTCTAAATGAATTCAACTTCTCTGAGCTCATAGAGGCTCCTGCGGAGGGCCAATCATGAGGCATGACAATCCTTTATAACCATAATGTGGTAACTGTGGAACTCTTTACAAATAATGGTCAGGAAATTCACGCTCTTTTAAAGGTACGCCCATTTAATTTTCAATAGCTCTTTTCAGTAATTTATGCTAGTATAAAATTTTTCTATCGAGACATTATGCGGAACAATTTTAAAACTCTCTCAACTAATTACAGGGGACCTTGGATGTCAGGGGGAGACCTAAATGATATAATTAGTAGTAATGAAAAAATAGGTGGAAGGCCCATCAAAACCTCTAGAGCTTCAAAAATATGAGAAAATATGGACTATTGTAAGTTAATGGATCTAGGCTTCAAGGGTAGTAAATTCATGTGGTCAAAACATAGGGAAAAAAAAGACTAATTATGGAACGATTAGATCGGTGTTAGCTAATGATGAATGGTTAAAATTATTTCCAAATGTTACTATCACTCACCTCCCAAAAACACACTCGGACCATAAACCTATTCTAGTAAAATTGAATAATCTCAATCACCATCCGAAAAATGAATTTAGGCTCGAGAATATTTGGTGCACCCACCCTAATTTTAGCAACATTGTTACGACTCAATGGAGAAATAAAGACTTATTGGAGGCTACTACAACCTTTACTGACTATATAAAAATTTGGGGAAATAACATTTTGGTAATATAATTAGGGATAAGAAAATTCTTCTAGCCAGATTAAATGGTATCCAAAAATCCCCTCATTATAATCATAGTTAGTTTCTCCAAGAATTAGAAGAAAATCTCATCAGGGACTATAATAACATTCTTAAACTAGAAGAAGATTACTGGAAGTTAAGGTCCCGTATTAATTGACTAAATGATGGAGATGCTAATACTAGATTCTTCCAAATTAGTGCTTCAAACAGAAAGAGACAAAATAACATTAGCTTCTTTAGGAACAATGAAGGTGGATGGATAGATAATCACCAGGATATCATTAACCATACCCTTGAATACTTTACCACTTTATTTACTACTAGCCAAAACTATACAAATTGGAGCCAAGTGAGACACAACCCAATTAGTTTCCATAATATAGATCTTTCCACATTAGATAACCCATTACTTGATCGTGAAATTAATATAGCCATTTTTTTCTTTAAGACATTTAAATCTCCTGGGCCTGACGGTTACATCTTTTTTTCTATCAAAAATTCTAGAAAATTGTAGGGAATTCTGTTAGGACTTTCAGTCACAACGCTTTTAGTGAAAGTGTTATCCCTACGGAAATTAATACCACCAATTTGTGCCTAATTACAAAATTCCAAAATGCAAATAACCTCAATAATTTCCTCCCAATTAGTTTGTGTAATACTATTTACAAGGTTATCACAAAAATCATTGCAAATAGGTTAAAGCCAATTCTTGCAACTATTATAAGCCCTACTCAATCTAGATTTATAAAAAAATAGATGGGCTAGTGACAATGCCATTTTAGTCCAAGAACTCGTCCATCAATTCAAAAGAATAAAAGGAAAGATTGGCACACCGATAGTTAAAATTGACCTAGAAAAGGCTTTCGACAAGTTAGAATGGCCCTTCATATACATGACCCTTTTATATTTCAAAATCCCCCCTAATTTGTCCAAAGCAATTATGTCATGTATAACTACTACATCCACTTCTATCCTAGTCAATGGATCAAAAATAAAATTTTCATCCAAGTAAGGGAATCAGGCAAGGTGACCCAATGTCCCCCTATATTTTTATTTTGTGCATGGAAATATTATCCAATTATGTAAATCATATAGTGGACATTAGCTCATGGGATCCTATTATGTTAGGCAAAAACAATCCTCCTTTATCGCATCTTTTTTTTCCAGATGATTTTGGTTTTAATTGGTAAAGCAACCATTAAGACCCCTTCATCCATTCAATCAGCCCTTAAGCATTTTTGTGACCTTTCTGGGCAAACTATTAACTATGGTAAATCCAGATTAATTTTCTCTAAATGTTGTAGCAAATTAACTAGCACAAACATGTCACGACCCCAAATCCTAAGTCGGTCATGATGGCGCCTATCGAGGAACTAGGCTAGCCAATATAACACATGTTCACAAATTCTTTTAAAAACCCATTTCCAAAAATCTGAGCATTTCATAAATATATAGAAAACTACGGAATAAAGTAGGTCATCATAATACAATACTGCCAACCCCAAAACCCGGAGCCAACATGTCATGAGAATCTAGAAGGATAAGTCATAATATACTATCATAGCACAAAACCTCCGAATGAAATGAAGATACGACAGGGAGGGAAAAACAGAGATGTTGCGAACGCTGGACAACTACCTCTATATCCCGCAAATCTGGCTCCGCTGCGGAATAAAGGCTAATGCTCGATGTCTGCTCCTGAATCTGCACACAGAGGTGCAGGGAGTAATGTGAGTACACCAACTCAGTACTAATGAAAATAAATCAGGTCTGAGTATCAAGAACATATAAAATCAATGTCATCAAATCACAAGAGGCACAGCCTTTCTTTCCAACAGTATAACATAGATATGTGAAATCATCATGTCTCAAATCATCTTCAGAAAAATCCTTTAAGGAAAGTATATTTTTCAACAACTTCAACCGAAAGGTTTAGTATAAAAACGAAATGCATCAAGGCTCCTCGTGCAAAACATGTTTCATAACTCAGTGTGAAAGTAGTAAAATTATCAGTAGCCCCTTGGGCAAAACATATATCATAAATAGCCCCTCGGGTAAAATATATATCATAATCAGCCCTTCGGGTATGCCTCACAGTCACTCAGAACCTCACAGTCACTCATGCCTCCCAATCACTCGTCACCCGGCACTCGTAACTCGCACTCAGTAGGTACCTGCGCTCATTGGGGGTGTGTACAGACTCCGTCTTCGGAGGGGCTCCTTCAGCCCAAGCGCTAAATAAACAGCCAAATCATGGCATCAATAACTCTCAGGCTCTCGACCTGTCTCATATCATAAATATCCTCACAACATTGGCCCTCGACCACACTCAGTCATACACTCTCACCATGCCACTCGGGATCATAAATAAAACGGGGTTCTTGACCTAATTAGTATTTCATTTCAAGAAATCGTAATATCATCAAATAGGAGTGCCAAAAATTTCACAAGAAGGACTGAGTAAAAAATCATAGTTTCAAAGTAGTGAGAATATCAGTAAAATAGCCCCCAAGGGGTTAAAACAGATCGGCACTAGGCCCCAAACATGGCTCACAGCCCAAATATTACACAATTCCTTAGAACATAATTAACATAAAGTTTTGAGTAAATATGCAACTCATTAGTCATCGCGGAGAGGACCTAGTCCAATCCAAAAGACAGTACGCGCCACATACTCGTCATCCGACATGTGCGCTATTCTAGAAACATTAAGAAATACGAAGTCCGGGGTTTCATACCCTCAGGACAAGATTTATAGCCATTACTTACCTCTACCGGGCCGTGACACTAGTTCGCTATGCCTTTGCCCCTCAAATTGGCTCCCGATTGCTCCGAATCTAGCCAAAACCAGTTAACATTATCAATATATACTCAAGGAACACAACCCAATCGAAAACTATTAATTTAATCAAAAATCTCGAAATTCGGCCAAACCCGAGCCCCGGTCCCACGTCTCGGAATTCGATAATTTTTACATTATTAGAAACCTCGTCCTCCCACGATTCTATACATACCAAGAACACTAAAATCGGACCACAATTGCCCACTCAAATCCTCAAAAGAAAAACAAATTTTCCATGCACCCTTCTTCCCCAATTTGGTTCAATTTCCAGAATTTTCATGGTTTAATCACTTAGGAATCGACATATAAACGAGTTATGAAGTTAAAAACCTTACCTCCAAGTGATTCCCTTCAATTCCCTCTTCAATCCTCTCAAAAGCTCTCAATTTTGCATGCAACAATGGAAGATAGGAAAACCAATTTCGCACTTTAGGCCTTTTAAACATTCTGCCCAGCTAAAATAATTCCTTCACTGCTATTGCAAACTTTGGCACGCGATCACGAAGAACAAACTTATTGCCCCATCTATTTACCTAACGTGATCGCAGACAACCTCACGCGATCGCGATTCATCAAGACTTAAACCCACGCGATCGCAAATCATTCCACGCGATCGCGATTAACAAAAATCCTGCCTCACCAATTAACACTACGCGATCGCAAACATCCTCACGCGTTCGCGTAGAAGGAAACAGAACCTTACACTAGCAGCAATCTGCCCAGATTTCAAGCTAAAAGTTGGTTCGTTAACATTCTGAAACACACCCGAGGCCCTCGGGATGTCAACCAAACATACCAACATATCCCATAACATCATTCAAACTTAGTCGAGCCTTCAAAACACCAAAAACAACACGAAAACACCAAATTTACATCAAATTCAAGCCTAAGAACTTTGAAACGTCCAAATTTTGCCAACTACGTCGAGACCAACCAAAACACATCCGATTAACCTAAAATTTTGCATACATATCCAAAATGGCATTATGAACCTGTTCCAACTTCCAGAATTCCATTCCGACCTCGATAGCCTAACTTCCACTGCCGACCGAAAATCGCCAAAAACTAACTTTTGCCAATTCAAGCCTAATTCTACACCGGACATCTCAAAAATATTCCGAACACACTCTTAAGTCCCAAATCACATGAAGAAGCTATTCGATCCATAAGATCCACATTCCGGGGTCGTTTACCAATAAGTCAACTCTCAGTTGACTTTCACAACTGTTAGGCTACTTTAAAAGGCTAAATGTCTAAACTCTCATTGTAACCACTCCTGACCCAAATCAACTGACCCAATACATCAAAAAATAAGATAGCGATACATGACAAATGCAGAAACAGGGGAAATGGGGTAAATCTCACAGAACGACCGGTCGGGTCGTTACAAAACATCTCCCTATCCCTTGGGATAAAAGTCTAAAACTCTTTTGGCAAATACTTGGGGATTCCCCATTAAAAATAACAAACCTAATAACAAAGATTATCACTTCATCATCAATACCATGAGAAGTAAACTTTTCGGGTGGAAATGTGACAAACTAAACCTGGCTGGTAGAAGTACTTTAATATCTTCCACTCTCTATAGTCTTCCAGCATACTACATGCAATATACCATGCTCCCCCCAAAAACCCTTAAGAAAATTGACCAAGTTCAAAGAAACTTCCTTTGGGGCACAACTGACCAAAAAAGGAAGGTACACCTTGTCAATTGGGATTTGGTTACTAAAAACAAAGGCGATGGTGGATTAGGGTTAAGAAAAGCACGTTCGAAGAACCTTACTTTACTAGCTAGCTTAGCTTGGAGGTTAGCAAATAACCCCACTAACCTATGGGAAATTACGCTCCTACGAAGGTATTCTCATAAGCCAAGTGGAAAAGGCTCCTTCATTTGGGAAAATGTCATTAAGGGGTGGAAAATATGCCAAAAAGAAATGACATGGTCAATCCACAACTCATCGTCCCTTAACCTGTGGGATAATACATGGATCCTAAACTCAAAAACCCTTAGGAACTATGTGATAGGTCCCTTAAAACAAGTAGAAGACTCCCTCAGGATATGCGATGTTTGATTTGGAAATAGGTGGAACTTGGAAAAAATTACCTTTGATATCCCGTACGAGATCACTACAAAAAATCCTTTCAACATTCATTTCTAGTGATAGCATTAAGGATTCCATATCTTGGGATAAAAGTGTGAATGGGATCTTCTGGACTAATTCTTGTTATGAGCTAGTGGAAGGTAACAGTACTCCCCAAACTAACTCAAACTGGATTTGGGACTTGCATTGCCCTAATAAAATCAAATATTTTCTATGGCTTTGTAACCTCAATAGACTCCCTTGTAGAAGCTACCTAGAACATATAGGATTAAATATAGATGAGAAGTGTACAATCTACCGTAAGGAACCAGAGTCACTTATGCACATCTTCCTCACATGCCCTCAAGTCCACTCTATATGGCACAAACTAGGCATTAATATTAGCAAGCTCTAGAAGAATTGCATAAATTGACTCCAGTCTCTCACTACTGAAACCCCCCAAATTCCTAGTAACAATATTACTTGGATTAATTTATTCCCCTTTATAATTTGGAATATCTGGCTTACAAGAAATAATAACAATATAAATAATACTACTATCCCATTATCCCTTAACAAAATCATTAACCAATCTATAGAATACGTGTTACTTACGGATCGAGAATCAAATTGGGATAGAAAAATCAAACTGACAATCAATTGGATTAAACCTCAAGTTGGTTGGTATAAGCTAAATATAGATGGTGCTTTTAACAAAGATATTACCATTGGAGGCATAGGAGGGGTAATAAGGAATCAAAATGGAGACTGGTTAATAAGGTTCGTGTCAAAAATCATCACTGTGGATTGGCGTGTCAAAAATCATCACTGTGAACCCAATCCACCCAGAGTTGATAGCCCTTTACCAAGGACTTTGTATAACAAACAACAGGAAGCTACTTCCATTGGAGACTAAAACTGACTCTACACAGGCAATCTCTTTCATAAACGAAGGTTGCAAAGCTTACGAATCTATAATTCATTCATGCAGGTTGCTTCTGGCACAAATGGGCACGGTAGAAATGCATCACATCTTCAGGAAGGGGAATGAAGTAGCCCACACCCTAGCAAAGCATGTGCCAACAAGTCCAGTATCAAATAAAGTAGACTTTTGGTTGTTTCCCCCACCCTTTGTTCTGGCCAGGATGATGGCAGACAAGGGTGGTGAAGGTGCTGTAAAAACAATTTTCTATAAGTGTTGTAATAATCTGGCTACTCTAGGTAATCAGCATGCTATGCATGGATTGCTATCTACCCATGATCCTAGGATCATATCTACTCGCGTAACTCCTAATGTTTTAGTCTAATGAAATAATTATCTTTCCTGTCAAAAAAAAAGTCACATACCATTTTTTGTTTTACATGTGGAAGGTTTAATTATTTTCTTCTTCTTTTTTGTCACAATCCCAATTTCCGATGTCGTGATGGCATTTAGTCTTAGGGACTAGGTAAGACTAACACTTACTTAATCAATAGCAAAATTTAACCAACAACTATTAATTACAAGACAGGAGTTTCTATACAAAACCAACAATCCCAACACCGGTAGCACAAGTCATAAGCTCTATTGAGTCTACAAAAAGTCTCTAAGTATAATAGTTCCGGAATAGACATAAACAGGACAAAGTAAAATTTCAGAAGGTGACTCCAAGGCTTGCGAACACAACAAATAGGTATACCTTGAGTCACCACAGCAAAGTCCGAACAACTAGTTAATGATCTACCAACTCCGTTATCTGCACAAAAATGTGCAGAAAATATAGCATGAGTATACCACAACGGTACCCAGTAATTATCAAGACTAACCTCGATGGAGTAGTAAGGAGGGACAGACAAAACACCTACTGGACTTAATAACTTGTACAAGTATGAATGTGAAACTAACGGGGAACAATATCATTATAAAGTTAAGCATGGTAGAGATAACAAAACAATACCCACAACAAAAAAGTTAGAGACAACAATTAGCAACAGGGAGCAAACAGGTAATACGCCGTATAATAAGTTGAACACAGTTTAAGTCCGATGAAATCCAAATAAAGGAAAGTAAGTAACAACTCAATAAGAACAACCGCTTTCATACAAGATTTGTTCAAGGATTTTCCTGAGATACTTTACCTCATAGTCACATTTCACGGGTCCCAACTCATGAACCCTAATCTCTTAGCGTCTGGTGCTCACATTACAATTCGCAACCGCACGGATGACTCACGTGCCAAGGGAGTGACAATATCTCATATCTGCATGGACAACTCACGTGCCAACAATAACAATAACTCATGACTATACAGACAACTCGCGTGTTAATATGAACTGTCACACCGAAGGCAAATAATGAGAGTACAAGTAAAGTGTCAATAACATCAGGACTCGTCCTCTTAAACCGATATGGGTGGTTAATTACGTGTATACTTGTGCAGGTGTTCTATCAAAACTCAAGTCAACAAGTAAGAGTATAGACCATGAATGACACATAGGAAACAATCACCATGAAATGTACAATGTAGAACTCACACAAAGTAGGCATACCACTACACAATATCATCAGTAACAATGCCCCCGGCCATCACAAATCATCCCCGACATAGCCTACCTTGTCTCACCACGTGCGCAACAATAAAGTAAATGCCCGCCTTGTCTCTCCACATGCGCATAATAATATGTTCACCTTGTCTCGTCACATGCGCAAACCCACATATATAGTTCGCCTTGTCACACCACATGTGCAAATAACTATATCAATAGCACGGACAACTCACGTGAGAACACCTTGACAATCCCCTCAGTAATACCACGCATGCAAAAAACATAACAACACAATAAAATGACTTTAACTACATGTGCACATACGCCACAATGTCACCTCGAAACAATTTCAATACCACAACCACACATAGCCCTCAACTCAACAACAATGACTACAACTATGACAACAACTATAACAAAATAGTACTGTAAGTAAATCAACACAAGAAATTTACCACAAAAGGAAACGGAAGAACGAGCTCACAAAGAAAACACAATAAGGAATAATGGTCTCAACAAGAATACCTCAACAATAGGAGAGATAAGGTGTAACAATGATTCCACATAGGTACGACTCGACGATAAGAGAGATAGCATGAATCACCTCGCGCATATACTCGTCACCTCGCGTACACGACCTTCACATGACCCAATTAGCACAAATGACTCAAATCCTAAGAGGTATTTTCCCCACACCGTCGCGCCCCTTTTTCTTGCGAAATCGAGTTTCGACATGTGACAACTCTTTTAAATGGGTATTAAAATAGGAGGGTCGCCACTTGGCGATTTTAAGGTGCATTAGGGCACCTATTTGCAAATGACTCTGATTTAACTAGTCAACGCCACAAAGGGTCGGGTAATGGCTCAAATTACCTCAAAGAGAAGGTTTTAGGCACTCCATGAGGTCCACAATGCGGGTCCCGACCGAACTTAAATTATGTGAATTAGGATATGTGATCAAGTAAGCAAAGAGAGTACAAAAATCTAAGAATTTTATTACAAAGATATTAATGCGAATATAGAGGTACAAGTGTTTCACTTCTACTAGAATGAAAGAAAGAAAAAAAGGGGGTGGGGGGTGGGGGGGGGGACTAAGTTTTTTAGCCTGAAGGATCACCCTGTGCAACATAAATAATACTTTGCAACTCCCTTAGGATAGGGAGTTACTCATATTATCCAGCGGGCACAAACTATCATCTTTTGCTACCCGATTACTATATTAAAGTTGTTTACCTAAAAATGTTCAAATTCAATTCTAAATCGTGACCTACGCGTGCACTACCCATCCCATACCTATGGTCCAGGAGATTTTGGACCTCTATTTGGATAGTTCTAGACCTTATCTAATCTAGGATGCTAAAAAATGAAAATCTAGGCGACAAGCAAAAACACATAAATACTTCATGTAAAGGCAGTTAGAGGCTCACATTAACCTCCACACTTAAACAACAAATGTACGCAAACATGTATACAAATTAGGTTTTTTTAGAATTCAGAACCTTAAGCATATAGACATGATTTCTAGGTGATCTTGAATCAAAGTATACAGACAGTTTCAAATACAAAATATTACTCATAGACGGGATTATACAGGTATACCAGCGGCTTGTAAACAAATTTTTTGAGAAACAAATAGGGAAAACTATGGAGGTTTACATAGATGATATGTTGGTTAAGTCTTTGAAAGTTGGTGATCATCTTAAACACCTGCAAGAAACCTTTGACATCTTAAGGAAGCACGGCATGAAGCTTAATCCCGGGAAGTGTGCATTCGAGGTCAACTCCGGTAAGTTCCTAGGATTCCTTGTGTCGCAAATGGAAATCTAGGTTAACCCCGACAAAATTAAAGCCATCGAAGACATCCCGGACCAGCTATCAAGCGTAAAAGAGGTTCAAAGGCTGATATGGAGACTGGTTTCTGAGCAAATTCATTTCCCGGTCTTCGAAAAAATGCCATCATTTCTTTTCACTCCTCATAAAGAAGAATAACTTCGAATGGACCCCGAAATGTCAGCAGGCTTTGAAGGATTTGAAAAGGTATTTGTCAAGTCCTCCATTATTATCAAAACTAAAGGAAGACAAGCAACTATTGATCTATTTAGCGGTCTCGGAGGGCTCAGTAAGTGCCGTTTTAGTCCATCCGGACGAAGTTACGCAATCTCTTATTTATTATGTTAGTCAAATTTTAACGGGAGCAGAAACTTGCTACCCACATCTAAAAAAATTGGCCTTAGACCTCGTGATTACCGCTCAAAAGCTAAGACCTTATTTCCAATGCCACTCGATAGTTGTGGTGTCCACTTCCGCTACGAAATATTCTTCCCAAACCTAAAATTTCAGGTAGGTTGGCCAAATGGGTCGTCGAAATGAGCGAATTTGATATAGAGTATAAGCCTATGATTTCGATTAAGTCGCAAGTTTTGGTCGACTTTATGGTTGATTTCAGTCCAGGACTGTTACCTTTGGCTACCAAAGAAGTAGTAATGGTGTCAGAATTGACATCAGGAGTTTGGACCTTGTTCACGAACGGAGCTTCCAATATGAAGGGGTCTGAGCTCCACATAGTGCTAACCACACCATTGGGAAAAGCCCTAAGGCAGGCCATAAGAACCGTTCCTCTGATTAATAATGAAGCAGAGTACGAAGCTTTGATTATATGACTCGAGTTGGCTCGATGACTGGACTCCGAGGTCATAGAAATCAAATGCGACTCCCAATTGGTTTCCTCCTCCCTTTTTAGTAACAAAATAAACCAAAAGTAGGAGCAAATGAGAGTTGGGCCTCATTTGTTTTCTTAGGATTAAGACGCCTGAATCTGAATACACATCTGAATATCAAGATGTGTATTAAGATTAAGACATCTAAATCTGCATATTAAGATGTTTATTAAGATCTGAATACTAAATAATTAAGACTGTTTGATTTGAACATCTGAATGTATACAATTTATCTTTATTTGAAAAATAATAAATATAAAATTCAAATGAAATAATAATTCATCTAATATTCCATCAATAAAGAATATATATATATATATATATATATATATATAT
>ML390392.1:0-13515 GCA_005239525.1 Nicotiana knightiana | reverse complement strand
TGTTCTACAGATTACAAAGAGGAGATTCGAACGTAAGGCCCCGAGGGAGTTTCGAATCAACATGTTAGTTTAGATTTTTATCTTCTAGTTTATTTAGTTCTGAAAAGGTGCAGTAGTAGCCAAATTGTAATTCCCCCTCCCCCTATTCGTTTAGTTTTCATTGTAATATAAAGACCGGACTGTACATTTAATTTCTGCTTTTTTATTCATATTCCTGAATTTTCGAGTTTATATTCTATTGTTTTGTTCTGCCTTGATACTAGACAAAAGGAAAATAGGTATAAACAATCCCATTTTGGATTTATTTTTCCTCAAAAAATGGTTATCTTAAATTCGGGTGTGGCAACTCATGTCCCCGACTCTAACTCAAAACAATAATTAAATAAGCGCGTCGTGAATCGCGGGTACATTTCATGTGGCGCGGTTTGCAACGTGTCCAAAGATAACAAGTGCACGTCAATTGTGACTTGTATTAAATTAATTCCATAAATATTAAAGCGGTTAAAAGTGAAAAGGGCTAAGATGCACAATAGGTTTAAAAATATGTAAATAATCAGATAATTTAGGCCAAATATTAATAGTTAAGCGACCGTGCTAGAACCACGGAACTCGGGAATCAGATATTTGGCCTAACACCTTCTCCCGGGATAACAGAATTCCTTACTCGGACTTCTGGTGCGCAGACAAATTAAAACAGAGTCAAACTTTCCTCGGTTTGGGATTTCAATAAATAAATGGTGTCCCGGAACACCGTAAAAAATCCGGGTGGCGACTCTGAAAACTAAAATAAATCCCAAAACTGAATAATGTTACTTTAATTGGAAAAACTCCCTTATTACCCTTCCCTAATCATCGGGGGAAGGGTAGTGGAAAAAGGAGGTGCGACAATATATACCGAGCCTTATAGAGACGGACAACTATTTTACTTACTATATTGAGAGAGTTGAGTCTGTATCAGCAGGTAAGCATATCTTCAGATTATCTTTGACTTCCAATGTGACGACCCAAAGGGTCATCACCTATGTTATTACCCAACCCGTACTCCCGAGGAATGGAAAACCTCATTTGTAATTGCCTCGATTTGCGTGCACAGTCCGGGCGCGTAGCCGGCAGCTCAAATATGAAATTCTTGTGAAAAATGCCATGATTTGATATTAGAATAAATAAATTTGACTTCGGTCAACATTGGGTAAAACGGATTCGGACCCGTGATTTGACGGCCCCGGAGGGTCCGTAGGAAAATATGGGACTTGGTAGTATGCCCGAAATCAAATTCCGAGGTCCCAAGCCCGAAAAATGAATTTTTGAGTGAAATTATTTTCTGAAAATAATTAAGGAAATTGAAAACGGAATCAGATTAGAAAGTAATGGTATCGGGCCCGTAGTTTGGTTCTGGCGCCCGGTACAGGTCTTATATATGTTTTAGGCACTTTCTGTAAAGTTTGGTTGAAATCGGATTTCGTTTGACGTGTTTCGGACTTAAAATGGAAAATTTGATGTTTTGTGAAATTTGATAGAATTCATGGATTTTGAGACCTAATTATATGTGTATGATGTTGTTTTGGCAATTTGATCGCACGGGTAAGTTCGTAGGATGTTGTGTGAGTAATCCATAAAATTTGGTGTCGTTCCGAGATGTATAGGTCATTTCTGCACGCAGTTAGCGAAGTTAGAACACTTAAAATTCAAAAGTTTTGTTCTTGAGGTTTGGGGGTGTGTTTTCGAGTTTTAGCGTTGTTTTGAGTGTTCCGAATGCTCGAGCGAGTCTGTATTATGATTTGGGACCCGTTGGTATAATTGGTTTTGAGCCCCAAGGGCTCGGGTGAGTTTTGGTTAGGCCACGGACTTCATTTTTTTTTGTCTTGGGAATCTGCTAGGCAGGCATGTTCGCAAATGCGAACAATGCCATCACAAATGCAAAGGAACTGCTGGGCAGGCATGTTTTTCGCAAGCGCGAACAATTCCATCGCAAATATGACCAATTCCATCGCAAATGCGAAGCCTTCCCTTCTGCCCGGTGTTCGAAAATGCGAACTATTTATTCGCAATTTCCAGGTCAGGGGTCTTCGCAAATGCGAACCCCTGTTCGCATTTGCGAAGCCAATTAGTGGCCTGCTCTACAAAACCAAGTTTTTACTTCATAATTCATATTTTCTCAAACTCAACACTCTTAGGCGATTTTTTCCAAAGAACAAGACTCTTCCAAATCAGTTGTAAGTGGTTTTTACTCATTCCTTTCAATTGTTAACATCATTTGACATGTTTTCAACTTAGAAATAAAAGATTTCCATTGGTAAAAATTGGGTAGTAACCTAGAACTTGTAATCACCTTAGAACTTTCTGTGAATTAGCCATGAAATCAAGTAAAAATCGTATATTTGTGATCCTTAGATCTCGGGTAATGGATTCCTTCAATAATTTTCGAAATCCAAATGTGTGGGGCCGGTGTCGAAATTTCAAGAATCGTCAAGAATGCTTAAATTTTGGGATTTCTCGTTAATTCTCCTTCTTTGAGCTTAGAACTTACTTAATTATACTATGTTTGACTAGTTGTGAGCCGTCAAGAGTAATTCCGGAGATTCAGGCGCATCTTTGATCCAGTCCTTGGCCCGAGGAGTGCTTTTGTCGAGGTGAGTCTCCTTTCTAAACTCGTGAGAGGGAAATTGTCCCTCTAGGTACCCTTGATTGCTATGTGATCTTGTTTGGGGGCTACGTACACACCAAGTGACGAGAGTCCGTACGTAGTGGCTATTACTGCTTCGTCCGGGTAGTTAGGACACGACATGTTCATTGTTTTTCCCTGTTGTAGCCTAAATATGACTTGTATTCTTGTGTGATCAGCATCGTCGTCTTTCTGAACGTTGTGATACTCTATTGTTGTCTTAGAACATCGTGGTACTTGGTTGATTTAAGTGTGATAAGAATAATCAGGATGGGATCAGGCCGTACGCCACGGTAGAGTGATGATTGATTATTTTGTGGGATCGGGTCGTACGCCACGGCAAAGTGATGAGAAAGTATATTATGAGACCGGGTCGTACGCCACGGCGAGATTGAGACTTCAGGATGGGATCGGGTCGTACTCCACGGTGGATATCAACCTTAGTGGATTTTGGTTTGTTATTTGATGTATAATATCAATGTACGTGATTATTTGTTTTTTTCATGCTTATTGTTTTCCTTACATCTTGTTTACTTTATTACCGTTGGACCTTAGTGAGTATCGAGTCGACTTCTTGTCACTACTTCTTCAAGATTAGGCGGGATACTCACTAGGTACATATTTATGTATGTTTTATGCTGCACTTTCTTTTCTTCTGTACTTGATTGTTCACGTCCGGAGGTTGGTACGTCTGATTATCAGTCCGGTGCTAGATACTGACCGGGGTTGGTTATACTTCTCGGTGAGCTGCTCTTCCTGGCGATCTCCTGGCAGCACCTTGGAGTTTCCTTTTGTATTCTCCTGTCTATTTCATTCAGACTAAGGGATTGTATATATTTATGTATGCTGGTGTATTCTGATAGTTGCCCGCGACACTCGTGACACTAGTTCCAAGCACACACGTGCGTACATTTTTGGGTTGTTGGGCTGCATTTTCATACATATGTTTATCTTTTGACTCACGTATCAGATGTTTTATTTTCATGTCACCGGCTAATATCCTGTAAATAAATGTCTAAAATTGGTAAAAGTTGGATTAATTAGTCATATGGGAAGGGTAACACTTAGTGCAATTTATGTTGGCTTGCCTAACCCCGTCGTTGGGCGCCATCACGACCCGTGTGGGAAATTGGTCGTGACATCCAGCTGCTTGCAGTTATTATATTATCAGTTCCGTTTCGGCTTTCAGTATATTGTCTTACATACTCACTACATTATTTCGTACTGACGTCCCTTTTTTGGGGGCGCTGCGTTTCATGCGTGTAGGTTCAGATAAACAGACGGGTAGGCTTTGTCATTAAGTGTTGCCCGAATTCAGCTTGATCTGTAAGCTCCATGCCTTTCGGAGTTGCCGGGTCTAGAGCCTTACATACATCTTGTATTTATATGTGTATATGTTATGAGTAGGTCGAGGAGCTGTTCCGATCACAGTATATCCATCAGTAGAGGGTTGTAGACATATCCTGTCAGTTAGTGCAGTATGTTCGGCTTGAAAACCTAGTATGTATATTTGGTTGGTTTGTCAGCTGTAATAATTATGACGGCATTGTCGGCCCAGTTTTATATTGACATTTAGTCTGCATTCGCAGTTGTCTTGCAATGTGGCCCATGGCCAAAGTATGACATCATATATTTAAAGTCCCTTAGTTACAAATTAGTACGCAATGATAGGTGAGGCACTGGGTGCCGGTCTCGCCCCCAGGTTCGGGGCGTGACAACTACAACAGGAAATAATTGGATTCCGATCGAGATGGCATCTGATGGATTATTATACGCAGCGGAAGCAATCCCAGTATCAAAATCACATGTAATCTAGACAATTAACATAAACGTGGTTTCACAGGTTACCTCTTGAAGCGTGAACATATCTGTTTTTCGCGTGAGTCTTCAATTACATACCTTCTCAATGGAATCTCCACCACCCGCACAATCATGATACTCGAACATTCCACGGTCTTCTACCAAGTTACCCAAATAATACCCGAAAATAGCAATTTCGTGTGGGCGAAATTTCTAGGAAAATATGCTGAAATTTTCGGCCATCATGGCTGAAAATTTCGGCAATCTCTCTCTCCAATTTTTAGGTGGAAAACATTATGTATTTATAACACAACTTTTAAGGGTTAAACCCTTTTCCAAAACCTAATGGATTTTCTTTTCCACCATAAAAAGGATTCCTTTATTTCCTATAATTTAGGCACAGTAGGGACCACATAATTTTATTAACAAGGCTGTGAGTATGGAATTAATTTCTAATTTTAAAAATTAATATCTACCATAATTAATTACGAATTATTCCACTAAAAATTCATAATTGCACTCCTTATTCAATTTCGAAATTCATCCATTAAATCTTATTTAACTCCCCATGTTAACATTCAGATACTAATCAATTGAATTAAATTAGTGACAATTTAATTTATTGATTATTTCCTTTAGACTTTCGTTTAACTTATTTCATGTGTCCGATACAAAATCTACCGGCCGGGTTTACACATGAAAACTTATAAGCTTTCATAAAGGTGTATCATCAATCTCTAAACCGAGACATGGATTCCATCAACTAACTATTACTTCACCAATGTACATTATTATTATCTAATTTACCAGACATATTGACCCGCGAAAGAATCTCGCCTTTTAATAAATCAAAACAATAATAATATACACAACTAATAATAATTATATCAAGATTAAGAGTATAAGTACATTTAATGGCTAGAGAGTTTATTTTATTAAGTCAGTATAAAATACTTATCTCTAGTGGGTCCGTCCAATACATACAAAATGTACTAACACAAGAAGTTTTAATTAAACCATTCCCATAATCAAGATAAATTATATTTAATTTTGTGCTACAATCATCCATGACGGTTTGTCCAATTCCATCATTAGATTGTGAACTCAAACTTTATACTTATAAGAACCAATGATTTAAACTTCCGTGTATAAGCTAAACTCTATACACTAAATCATCTACTATATAAGTAAAGGCACAGACAAATATATGATCTATTTAAAACTTTATTAAAATTGAATAAGCAATTATTCCATAAAAAATACTATATCCAAACCAAACTCATGGTTAATAGTATACATCCCAACAATCTTGTGCCCACATCTTCCGAATCACTTTTGCACGACAAAATCCTCGTGCTACCATTTACTCTAGTTACTCTTGTGTCGTTCTTTTGTTCTTGTTGTTTTCTTATTGCCTAATTGGTGTTAAAATTTATATGTTTTTGATAAACTTATAACAATTTATCTTATACTATGGAATTGCTCAAGTTTATTTATTTAAAATTTTGGTTCATTCGTACCCTTTGCATTAATGTAGGTTTTGTCCACTACTTTTTCCCTAATTATGGTTAGATCCCTAATGGCACTAAGATTGAGAGCTCAGTAAATTGGTGTTTTCTACCGTTGTGAATGTGACTTAGTTTCGTTTGTTCAGTTACGTGTTTACCTATTATATTTATGTGATGACCCAAAAGGTCATCTTGTGTAATTTAGTAGAACTGTGTCTCGAGGCCCCGAAAGCCTTTGTAAATCTCACCTCAATATGTGTGCATAGCCCGGACGTGTATCCGGTAAGCTTTTATGTGAAAACTTGATGAAAAGTTGATTTCATAATGATTAATTGATTAAAGTTGACTTTGGTCAACATTTTTGGTAAACAAACCCGGACCCGGACCCGTGATTTGACTATCCCGGAGGGTCCGTAGGAAAATATGGGACTTGGTCGTATGCCCGGAATCGAATTCCGAGGTCCCAAGCCCGAGAAATGAATCTTTGAGTGAAATTATTTTCTGAAAATAATTATGGAAATTGAAGAGGGAATCGGATTAGAAAGTAATGGTATCGGGCCCGTATTTTGATTCCGGCGCCCGGTACAGGTCTTACATATGTTTTAGGCACTTTCTGTAAAGTTTGGTTGAAATCGAATTTCGTTTGGCGTGTTTCGGACTTAAAATGGAAAATTTGATGTTTTGTTAAATTTGATAGAATTCATGGATTTTGAGACCTAATTCTATGTGTATGATGTTGTTTTGACGATTTGATCGCACGGGTAAGATCGTAGGATGTTGTGTGAGTAATCCGTAAAATTTGGTGTCGTTCCGAGATGTATAAGTCAATTCGGCATGTTGTTAGCGAAGTTAGAACACTTAAAATTCCAAAATTTGGTTCTTGACATTTGGAGGTGTGATTTCGAGTTTTAGCGTTGTTTTGAGTGTTCCGAAGGCTCAAGCGAGTCCGTATTATGATTTGGGACCCGTTGTTATAATTGGTTTGGAGCCCCGAGGGCGCGGGTGAGTTTTGGTTAGGCCACGAACTTCATTTTTTTTTGCCTTGGGAATCTGCTGGTGTGCCTGTTCTGCAGGCCTACGCAATTGCGAAGAATGCCATCGCAAATGCGAAGGCAGTGCTGGGCAGGCATGTTCGCAAATGCGAACAATGCCATCGCAAATGCGAAGGAAGTGCTGGGCAGGCATGTTTTTCGCAAACGCGAACAATTCCATCTCAAATGCGAACAATTCCATCGCAAATGCGAAGCCTCCCCTTTTGCCCGGTGTTCGAAAATGCGAACTGTTTATTCGCAATTTCCAGGTCAGGGGTCTTCGTAAATGCGAACCCTTGTTTGCATTTGCGAAGCCAACCAGTGGCCTGCTCTACAAAACCGATTTTTTACTTCATAATTCATATTTTCTCAAACTCAACACTCTTAGGCGATTTTTTCCAAAGATCAAGACTCTGCCAAATCAGTTGTAAGTGGTTTTTACTCATTCTTTTCAATTGTTAACATCACTTAACATGTTTTCAACTTAGAAATCAAAGATTTCCATGGGTAAAAATTGGGAGAATTGGGTAGTAACCCAGAACTTGTAATCACCTTAGAATTTTCTGTGAATTGGCCATGAAATCATGTAAAAATCGTATATTTGTGATCCTTAAACCTAGGGTAATGGATTCCTTCAAGAACTTTCGAAATTCAAATGTGTGTGCCCTGGGTCGAAATTTCAAGAATCGTCAAGAATGCTTAAATTTTGGGATTTCTCGTTAATTCTCCTTCTTTGAGCTTAGAACTTACTTAATTATACTATGTTTGGCTAGTTGTGAGCCGTCAAGAGTAATTCCGGAGATTCGGGCGCATCTTTGATCCGGTCCTTGGCCCGAGGAGTGCTTTTGTCGAGGTGAGTCTCCTTTCTAACCTCGTGAGAGGGAAATTGTCCCTCTAGGTAACCTTGATTGCTATGTGATCTTGTTTGGGGGCTACGTACACACCAAGTGACGAGACTCCGTACGTAGTGGCTATTACTGCTTCGTCCGGGTAGTTAGGACTCGTCATGTCCATTGTTTTTCCCTGTTGTAGCCTAAATATGACTTGTATTCTTGTGTGATCAGCATCGTCGTCTTTCTGAATGTTGTGATACTTTATTGTTGTCTTTATACATCGTGGTACTTGGTTGATTTAAGTGTGATAAGAATAATCAGGATGGGATCGGGTCGTACGCCACGGTAGAGTGATGATTGATTATATTGTGGGTCGGGCCGTACGCAACTGTAGAGTGATGATTGATTATTTTGTGGGATCGGGCCGTACGCCACGGCATAGTGATAAGAAAGTATATTATGGGATCAGGCCGTACGCCACGACGAGATTGAGACTTCAGGATGGGATCGGGTCGTACGCCACGGCGAGATTGAGACTTTAGGATGGGATCGGTCGTACGCCACGGTGAGATTGGGACTTCAGGATGGGATCGGGACGTACGCCATGGTAGAGTGATGATTGATTATATTGTGGGATCGGGCCGTATGCCACGGTAGAGTGATGATTGATTATTTTGTGGGATCGGGTCATACGCCACGGCAGAGTGATGAGAAAGTATATTATGGGTTCGAGCCATACGCCACGGCGAGATTGAGACTTCAGGATGGGATCGGGCCGTACGCAAATGGGAGATTGAGACTTCAGGATGGGATCGCCCGGACGCCACAGCGAGATTGAGACTTCAGAATGGGATCGGGCCGTACGCCACGACGGATATCAACCTTAGCGGATTTTGATTTGTTATTTGATGTCTAATATCAATGTACTTAATTATTTGTTTTTTTTCCTGCCTAGTGTTTTCCTTACATCTTGTTTACTTTATTACCGTTGGACCTTAGTGAGTATCGAGTCGACTTCTCGTCACTACTTCTTCGAGATTAGGCGGGATACTCACTGGGTACATATTTATGTATGTTTTATGCTGCACTTTCTTTTCTTCTGTACTTGACTGTTCAGGTCCGGAGGTTGGTACGTCTGATTATCAGTCCGGTGCTAGATACTGACCGGGGTTGGTTATACTTCTCGGTGAGCTGCTCTTCCTAGCGATCTCCTGGCAGCACCTTGGAGTTTCCTTTTGTATTCTCCCGTCTATTTCAATCATACTAAGGGATTGTATATATTTATGTATGCTGGTGTATTCTGATAGTTGCCTGCGACACTCGTGACACTAGTTCCAGGCACACACGTGCGTACATTTTTGGGTTGTTGGGCTGCATTTTCATACATATGTTTATCTTTTGACTTACATATCAGATGTTTTATTTTCATGTCACCGGCTAATATCCTGTAAATAAATGTCTAAAACTGGTAAAAGTTGGATTAATTAGTCATATGGGAAGGGTAACACTTAGTGCAATTTATGTTGGCTTGCCTAACCCCGTCGTTGGGCGCCATCACGACCCGTGTGGGAAATTGGGTCGTGACATCCAGCTGCTTGCAGTTATTATATTATCCGTTCAATTTCGGCTTTCAGTATGTTGTCTTACATACTCAGCACATTATTTCGTACTGACGTCCCTTTTTTGGGGGCGCTGCGTTTCATGCGTGTAGGTTCAGACAAACAGACGGGTAGGCTTCGTCATTAAGTGTTGCCCGAATTCAGCTTGATCTGTAAGCTCCATGCCTTTCGGAGTTGCCGAGTCTAGAGCCTTACGTACATCTTGTATATATATGTGTATATGTTATGAGTAGGTCGAGGAGCTGTTCCGATCACAGTATATCCATCAGTAGAGGCTTGTAGACATATCGTGTCAGTTAGTGCAGTATGTTCGGCTTGCAGACCTAGTATGTATATTTGGTTGGTTTGTCAGCTGTAATAATTATGACGGCCTTGTCGGCCCAGTTTTATATTGACATTTAGTCTGCATTCGCAGTTGTCTTGCAATGTGGCCCATGGCCAAAGTATGGCATCATATATTTAAAGTCCCTTAGTTACAAATTAGTAAGCAAGGATAGGTGAGACACTGGGTGCCGGTCTCGCCCCCATGTTCGGGGCGTGACAACTAC
This sequence comes from Nicotiana knightiana, assembly GCA_005239525.1. Classification (NCBI taxonomy): domain Eukaryota; kingdom Viridiplantae; phylum Streptophyta; class Magnoliopsida; order Solanales; family Solanaceae; genus Nicotiana; species Nicotiana knightiana. The sequence goes on along the minus strand of ML390392.1, from coordinate 3,514 downwards.
AACAGGCAACGATTGGATTCTGATCGAGAAGGCTAGGTTAGTTCCATTAGTCTTATATCCTTCTTCTCCAAGCTTTAATTTGATATATAAGCCTACTATATTAAAGCCAATCTTGTGCTCCAGTGTAAGTGTTCCTACTTCATTTTCACTAACAAAAGAGAATTGGATGATTGTCTCACTTTTTTACTTGCTTTGGAGTCGTCCTTGCATATTTCTTATTTATTTTCGTTTTGACTTGTGAAGAAAAGCATGTTTACGGTGTATGGATGGGTTCATATAAGGAATCATATGACAAATCAATCAATTAAATTATTTATGATGCATGTATTTCAACATAAATTACTCAAGGTTTCTCTCCTCAAAATCTCAATTCACAATTTACAACTCCCAATTCTTACACATGTGGCATCTTATGGATTATTATACGTAGTGGAAGCAATCCCAGTATCAAAATCACATGTAATCTAAACATCTAACATAAACGTGGTTTCACGGGTTACCTCTTGAAGCGTGAACATATCTGTTTTTCGCGTGAGTCTTCAATTCCATAACTTCTCAATGGAATCTCCACCACCCGCACAATCGTGATCCTAGAACATTCCACGATCTTCTACTGTGTTACCCAAATAATACCCAGAAATAGCAATTTCGTGTGGGCAAAATTTCTAGGAAAATATGCTGAAATTTTCGGCCACCATGGCTGAAAATTTCGGCCATCTCTCTCTCCAATTTCTAGGTGGAAAACTTTATGTATTTATAACACAAGTTTTAAGGGTTAAACCCTTTTCCAAAACTTGTTGGGTTTTCTTTTCCACCAGAAAAAGAATTCCTTTATTTCCTATTATTTAGGCACAGTAGGGACCACATAATTTAATTAACAAGGCTCCAATATGCTGAAATTTTCGGCCACCATGGCTGAAAATTTCGGCAATCTCTCTCTCCAATTCTTAGGTGGAAAACCTTATGTATTTATAACACAACTTTTAAGGGTTAAACCCTTTTCCAAAACCTAATGGGTTTTCTTTTCCACCATAAAAAAGGATTCCTTTATTTCCTATAATTTAGGCACAGTAGGGACCACATAATTTTATTAACAAGGCTCTGAGTATGGAATTAATTTCTATTTTTAAAATTAATATCTACCATAATGAATTACGAATTATTCCACTAAAAATTCATAATTGCACTCCTTATTCAATTTCGAAATTCATCCATTAAAATCTTATTTAACTCCCCATGTTAACATTCAGATACTAATCAATTGAATTAAATTAGTGACAATTTAATTTATTGATTATTTCCTTTAGACTTTCGTTTAACTTATTTCATGTGTCCGATACAAAATCCACCGGCCGGGTTTACACATGAAAACTTATAAGCTTTCATAAAGGTGTATCATCAATCTCTAAACCGAGACATGGATTCCATCAACTAACTATTACTTCACCAATGTACATTATTATTATATAATTTACCAGACATATAGACCCGCGAAAGAATCTCGCCTTTTAATAAATCAAAACAATAATAATATACACAACTAATAATAATTATATCAAGATTAAGAGTATAAGTACATTTAATGGCTAGAGAGCTTATTTTATTAAGTCAGTATAAAATACTTATCTCTACTTGGTCCATTCAATACATACAAAATGTACTAGCACAAGAACTTTGAATTAAACCATTCCCATAATCAAGATAAATTATATTTAATCTTGTGCTACAATCATCCATGATGGTTTGTCCAATTCCATTATTAGATTGTGAACTCAAACTTTATACTTATAAGAACCAATAATTTAATCTTCCGTGTATAAACTAAACTCTATGCACTAAATCATCTACTATATAAGTAAAGGCACATACGAATATATGATCTATTTAAAACTTTATTAAAATTGAATAAGCAATTGTTCCATAATAAATACTATATCCGAACCAAACCCATGATTAATAGTATATATCCCAACAATCTTGTTCCCACATCTTCCAAATCAATTTTGCACGACAAAATCCTCGTGCTACAATCTACTCTAGTTACTATATCTTTTTGATAAGCTTATAACAATTTATCTTATACTATGGAATTGCTCAAGTTTATTTATTTAAAATTTTGCTTCATTCGTACCCTTTGCATTAATGTAGGTTTAGTCCACTACTTTTGCCCTAATTAGGGTTAGATCCCTAATGGCACTAAGATTGAGAGCTCAATAAATTGGTGTTTTCTACCGTTGTGAATGTGACTTAGTTACGATTGTTTAGTTACGTGTTTACCTATTATATTTATGTGATGACCCAAAAAGTCATCTTGTGTAATTTAGTAGAACTGTGTCTCGAGGCCCCGAAAGCCTTTGTTAATATCACCTCGATATGTGTGCGTATCCCGGTCGTGTAGCCGGTAAGCTTTTATGTGAAAACTTGATGAAAAGTTGATTTCATAATGATTAATTGATTAAAGTTGACTTTGGTCAACATTTTTCGTAAACAGACCCGGACCCATGATTTGACTATCCCGGAGGGTTCGTAGAAAAATATGGGACTTGGGCGTATGCCCGGAATCGAATTCCGAGGTCCCAAGCCCGAGAAATAAATTTTTAAAGAAAATTGTTTTTTGAAAATAATAAAGACTTTTGAAAATGATAATTAATGTGAAAACCGTGTTGTTGGGCTCGTATTATGGTTCCGGATCCCGGTACAGTTTGAATATATGTTATGTGAGTTATCTGTGAAATTTGGTGTAAAAAGGACTTGAAATGTCGAGTTGCGGATCAAATCGGATTAATTAAGCCTTATGAAGTTTTGAGAAAATTCTAGAAGATTTGAGGTTTAATTCCTTGTTTTTGAGGATATTTTGGTGATTTAAATACTTGAATAAGTCCTTAGGATGATTTGGGAGTCGTGTGTGTTTTTGGTTTCGAGACCCGAGGGCTCGGGTGAGTTTCGGGTAGTTAACGGGGTGTGTAAAGTAGAAAAATCTGGTGTTTTTAATGTTCTGCTGGTGTCTGGTGTAACACCCTTCGCGAACGCGGCCAAGGTCCCGCGAACGCGAAGGGAATCATCTTGGCCTGTGTTTTTACTCTTCGTGAACGCGTAAAGGGAGACGCGAACGCGGAGCACTGGATAATGCTTCTACGCTAACGCGTCCCCAGGGGTGCGAACGCGTAGTGTTAGGCTGGGGGGCGGGGTAGGTTGTTCTTCGCGAACGCGGCCCTAGGCTCGCGAACGCATAGGTCATGACGGCCAACCNTAGAGTTAGGGATTATGGGACTTTGGGGAATTCAACCTCAATTTAGGGTCGGATTTCAAAACAAATTATATATTTGAACTCGTGGGGGTATGGGTGAGCGGGTTTTGGTCCGAGCCTCGTGTTTGGACCAAGCGGACCCGAGGTCGAATTTTGATATTTTTGGAAGAATGCTTGGAAATGGGTAGTTAAGCTATGGAATTTATTTATTGGATCATTATTGATATACTTGAGTTAATTATGTCTAGATAATACCATTCCGTAGTT
>MDKJ01124032.1:0-11207 GCA_005239525.1 Nicotiana knightiana | reverse complement strand
GTTATACCTTACGTAATTTTAAATGACATACTTAATATTACTATTATCAATTGATTTTCTTAATGTGTATACAAAAATCTTGAAACACGTTTTAGACAAGATAATATAACATAAATTGTAGGGCACATAATATTCATCAGCCAATATACACACTTAAGCAGTAAAACACTTAAATATTTTATAGAATTTCCCTCAAACAATTGAAAAGATTATTTGAACACTTCAAAAATAATTTTAGGTTTTTAATACTGAGCTCATGCGCAACACGAGCTTTACCTCTTCTTCTAGTTTATATACATACCCCTTATTTTACGAGATTTTTACATGATTGTTCCCTTTTTAAAATCTGTTCTCGTAAATGATAGTAGATTTTGTTTATTCAAAAAATGACATATTTTGAAACGTTGAGTGATGCAAAACAAGAGAGATATGAGAAATGCAAGGTTGGAAGGTCAAAGCGATTTATTGGCTTGCCAACTAAAAATTAACAACCTTGAGAGAGAGGGAACAGAGAATAACAGTCGCATACTTGATCAAGGGAAAACGTTGAGTGATGCACAACAAGAATTGGCAAAGGTGCAAATCGAATTGACTAGCAAGAAGTTAGATCTTAGCAACGCAGAATCCCAGATCCAATACCTAAGGAATGCCCTAGCTAATGCTGTAGGGAATCAGAGCGGTCCGAGTCGCACAAACAGTGAGCACCACCTAGTGGATATAAACGTTCTAGCGCTTCAGAATAGTCGGTCAACCAACGGTGGTAGCCTAAGAAGTTTATTAAACTTAGGATGGTTTCGCAGGACCTGCAAAATTGATGCATTTTGCGTAATGTTCAGCTATAATATTTTCAAAATATTTAGCCCAATGAAACTCTAGTCACTAGAATATAGAGAAAGCTATTATTACCTAAGCGTAAACTGAGTTTGCAGCTTTTAGTCTCATATTTGATAGCTTCGGGAAAGGAAAAAAGAGAACGTCTTGGAATTATGGGACCATATCTTTCTTTCCTTTCTGTTTTTATGTTGTATCTCTATGTTTATTTTTTGACTGGTCTATCTTCGAGTTCATTTGAATGTTTTCATTAACAAAAAACTCAATCTTAACACCTTAAAAGGATTTATTTTCTCAGTCTCTCTTCTGAAGTCACTTTAACTCTTAAAGATATTTTTTCATAATTGATTATTAATTAGATATTTATCATTTTGCCTTTTAATTTCTATTCAGCAGACTCTAAATACTTTTCCTCATCTTCTCTTCTCTAATGTTTATATTAATTTTATTGAAATTCCAGAAGTACACATATTTCATGACTGTTATTTATCACTTACGCTAAATAAATTTCATATGTTAGAACCAATTTTTTTTAGTGTATGAACATAAACCAATTGAAGAGCTTAGAAACTTCAACGACATTGCCAAACCAATACTCGGTTATTTTACAGTAATGCAAGTAAGAACACGACGTCTGTTAAATTGACTAAAGTGTTCATGAAGATAAAAAAATTATATTTGTGATATAATCAATTTATATGCGCTTATGGATAAAAATTATCTATTTTATGTCAAGTACATTCAAATAAATATTAATTAAATTTAATTAAAACCGCACGCAACGCAAAAAAATTCACCAGTATATGTAATAAAGTTGGGAAAATGAAAGATGATGTAGCATATTTCTTTGGCCAAGTATCACATTTATCCTTTTTCTTAGATGTTACACCCTTTTCCTTTATTTTGCATTTAAAATTTGCTAACAAGTAAGGAGTATGCTTTATTTACTCTTTTTTCATCATTAATATACTATTCATCCATTTTCCTATAACGTTTCTATACCTTATTTCCGTTACATTTGCCCTTCCCTTAAATCTCATAATTACTATTTATTTCTTTCCTTTGAATCTTTCTATTTTATTTATGTGCATTAATTATTTTCCATAACTTAAAAGATAATTTCAATGCTCAAGGACTATTCCAATAGAAGTATTTTGCTCTCCCAGAGATCTAATTCTAATCCTATACTATTTTGTAACTTCATTTGTTTTACTTGATATTATCTGAAGTTACGGTTTGTTCAATGTTTATATTCATGTGTTGATTTCCTCAATTGCATTTAAATTCGGATGCAGTAGCTTCAGCCTTTCTTTGTTTTACTTCTCTCTCTTAGAGTGCAAACAAATATGGAGAACAAGAGACTATAGTTAGCTAAAAATTGGTAGAATAATACCAAGTATGTCATTTTAAAAAAAAAAAAAATCATTCATTTTCCTCCTCCATTCTTTTCTTTAGATATGCTGTGCTTTGCGTGGTTATTAAAGACAAGTATAAATGTAACCATAATCTATATATCCATATATATATAAAGTTGGGAAAATAGGAGATAAGTTGGCACTTCTCTTTGGCCAAGGATCCTATTTATCTATTTTCTCCTTTTTTGGCATTTTTTCTACTTACTATATTATAAAAAATCAAACTCACTCATTTAACTCTCTTAATTATGTTAAATGTGCTATGTTAATTAGTCAGTTACATGCCTTTTTGTATTCCAATCCATGAATTGGAAAAAACAACAAAAATATAACGTTTCTTATTTGCATAGTGTTATATTGAAGTTTTTGTTGATCCATATGACTTAAAGTTGTCTTTCTTTAATCTTTCATTACGTCAGAAGGGCAAAGAAATCCAGGTAAATCATACCATTCATTTTGGAAGGCAGGATCAAATTCATAATAATTCGATCACTACAGATTTTTTGCAACATAATATGTAAGGATTTTAACAAACTTTATACATGCATATTACTCAATATATGCATCTTTTCTTGCAATTGTTTAGATGACAGTATCCAAACAAAAAAATGTTTATTATCTCCACTTTATTTCCTATATATGTCTATTACTCAATATAATTTTCTTATTAGGATTCATCGAAAATATTAATATCTTAACTCCATCTTGTGTTAAATCGGAGGTTTTGTTGCATGCCGATGCAGTGGGCGAAGCGGTTGAGAATAAATTAGTGTTTTTTTTACCTCAAATAGTGAATAAGTATCTCTGACATCCAATGAATAGTTTTATATAAAATTAATGTGTATTCCTTAATCAATTTGCTGTTTGATTATTAACCAAAAGTAAGTTCAAGAAATTCCTACTCTTATGATATTTCATGTAATAGTTAATTACATTATATTTCTATAATTAAAGTAAAGTATTTTGCTTTGTGGAGTTCTTTCTATTTGCTTATTGTTATAGCTAATTACTATTTTTTTTTCTGTTGTCTTTTTTCCTTTTAAATCTGTTGCGCCTTCTACCTTCTCTTTCCATTCTTTTCTCCTCAATTAAGTCAATTAAAAAACTATTTAAGGAAAGATGACATTATCCATCTTTAAACCACAAGACACAATTATCTTTTTCACATTGTTAAAAAATTTCTCAACATTAACGCCCAATAGTATATATATATATATATATATATAATATTATTATTATTATTATTATTATTTCTGTTATGAAATATAATATTGTATAATGGATGTCTATAACTTTTAAAGAAGTTACTCACACTACTCTTCTCCATTATATCCACTACTTCTTACTATTATGGTTGTAACCCTCACACCTCCATAACCTCCTCCGTGATCTTCCCCCATGATCTCAATAGTTAATACCATGTTCATGGCATCCCTTTGTATTACCTATATCATCCTATAAATAGAGGGTTTGGACATCACATTGTACACACTTGAATGCATAGAATAAATAATAATCTCTCTTCTCTTGCTCTCTACATCTTTTGTTATTTTCTTGTCTTATGTTATTGTTTTGAGCTTAGTTTCTTAATACGTTATCAGCACAAATTGCTATATTCTTCTTATATTTTCTATAAGAGATGAAAGCCTTCCATGAGAGCAACAACCTTGCATCAATTTGGTTGAGCCTATGAAAATCTAGGCATCTCGTATGCCATATCAATGTTTTTGCTTCTATTATACATGGAGTATCATTTTTCAATTTTCATGTATTTTACAATTAACTTACTTTAGTATTTAAGACTTGGTCTAATTTGTGTTACTTAGCAATTTAGTTTTATTTGTGCAGATGTATACATATGGAGTACATGCTTTCGAGTTGCAAACAAGAGCATATTATGATTCCTTGATATCATCTTCCATATGTACTGCTCTAACAGTTTGCAAGCCAATATTATAAAAATGTTAACTATTGAGAAGGTTTCTAATTGATCTTTAAAAAAAATAAGAATTTTAATTTATGGTGTGGCCAAAATAAATTTTGTATAACTAAAATACTTTAATTCCCTTTATATTTGATCATATAGTTATTCGTGAAAAAGATCAATGTGAACTTTCAATAAAGTTCGGGAAAAAATACAGGTAGTGTTTTTATGATATTAAAAAATTTATATTTTTTAGGTGCACTTATAATTTTTCTATGTGGTCAACCTGAAAAGTGACTTACTTCTATTTTGGCAGCGAAAATATATACATCTAATTAATATTTGGCTTTAGACACATGAAAGATGATAATAGTTATATCATGATCTTCAAGAATCATATTTAAAAATAATAACTGTGAGGAGCAACAATATGTGATGTGCTTTTATACTGATTGAGATATGTGATTGTATGACTACCCGCAAATTGACTTTCTAGATCTTATGATAATATAGTTTATTTTTTTGCATCAAATTAAATATGTGATAAGGCGATGTCGATACTATTAAATTTTATTTATCACTAGACGCGTTTTCACATGTAACCTTTGGAAGTGGTAATATTTTAAAGTCTTATGATGACTGGATGTCATTGATTGAGGGTAAGACGATGGTTTTAAGTCCCAACGCACCATGTTGATGAAAAGACGTTGGATTCGAGTTTCAACGCATTATGGTCTAACATGCCTTTATATGGGTAAGACATTGGGTTTGAGCCCCAATGCACCATATTGATGATATAATGATGACTAAAGAAAAATAAAGTATTTTTCATTAAAAAGTATGAAGCTTGTCCCATTTGACCTGCTCCATTCTTGAAGTGAATGTGTAGCTAGCGGTGTATAATAAGTCTAAATGAAGACAAATGGTTGACCAATGAACGTTTGTGTGCCAAAGACCAAAATAATATAGTCATCACTATGGTAAATGTAAAAAGGAGAAAATAAGGGTTCTCAAAATAATTCTTCAAAGGTGAAGGAATTGTGTATCAATATAGTCTGAAAATATGAGGCACACTCAGACGATTATAGTCCATTTTTTGAAGGAATGCGACTTGTAGCATTGCAAATGCAAACTCATTCTTGAAAATGAATGTGAAATATAAATGTGATATAAAAATATGCATAAGAATGTGCTTATGCATGATTGTATAACTACCACAACTCACCTCTAAGGGAGGTTTGAGAAAAATAAAGATAATGAATATTATAAGGTGGTTACATAAATATGTAATTGGTCGCGTGTATGTGGTACGCCAAAAATATTATGCCATGCCTTATAAAAAGTTATTAAAGGCAAACGTAATGCAAGAAATGGTTTTGCTTATGATGATTTCGACCATGACAATTATTATGATATGATTTTCTCCGTGAATGAGATATTTACCATATGAATGGTGTGATAAAATCTTATAGTACGAAATCAATTAAGAGCTCCGGAAGAGCGAATTTGTTACTACTCGGATTAATAAAATTATTCTTGACATTAATATTGTAGTAGGTCTCAAAAGAAACTACTAGAGTTTCAAATGTATTAGCCAACGTGGTTGGCATATTGAGACTATAAATGAAAGGAAGATTGAATATCTTCATATTACAATAGTCATATCGGGTAAATATGAAAGGTTCCCCAGCTTTTCTTCCATTTGTACTACAGATGTATAAGCATGATGATGAAATCACATGCCATAGTAAATTAAATGTTTACTGAAACAAATATTAGTTGGCATGACCAGTTGGCCATTCCGATTCAATTATGATGCGAAAATTAATTGAGAATTCACATTGGCATATATTGAAGAAATAGAAGGTTCTTCAAGAATTCTCTTGTGCTGCTTATTCTCATGATATACCAGTTAAGGATGGGATTGAATCCCTTGATTTTTGGAATGAATAGAAGGTGATATATATATGGGCCCAGTCACCTGCCACATGGACCGTTTACTATTATATGATTTTAATAGATGCATATATTGTATGGTCACATGTGCGTTTGTTATCAACTTGCAATTTGGATTTTGCAAGGTTGATTGCTCAAATTATTAGAGCACAATTCCAGAATATAAATATGATAATTATCTTGGTAATGCTGGTTTAAATACAAGTTGGTTTAGCAGAAATTGTATGCCTCCAATTAAGCTAAACCATTGATTATGAAAACAAAGATTCCAAATAGAAATTTGGTATGATGTTTATTATTTAATATACAAGAGTATTTGTATGCATCTAGCCAATAAGTTATGATTACTTCTCCTTATCAGAATTGGTTCAGGGTCAAGAACTAAATAAATTTTATCCAAAAATATAGATGTTCTATATGATTTAATTGTGCCATCACAATGCACAAAGATGTGTTCCCAAAGAAGGTTGGGAAATGTGTTGGTGATCCCAACAATAGGGGGAGAAAATGGTTAGCTGAAAAAGTAATCATGGAATGAATTTAGTGTACTTAGATCCTTGTACAAGAAAATGTGAACTTGAAGTTCAAGTGATAATTCATTTGCAAAATATTGCCACGCATATTTGCTGACCCAAAGCGAAATGTTATATTTCAGCTGCTAATGCTTCAAATAGAATAAAGTCCATGAAAAACATAGTCTATGAAACGCATGAAGCGTAATAGACTAATCGGTTCCTAAGATAAAACTTCTTGAAGAAGAAGTGGAGCAAATGATAAAGATGGTCATACTAAGGGGGCAAATTCTATATAAGAGCACCATGACATAAAACTTTATAAGACCTCATGGAAGAGGCTCAGGTACCTGAAAATATGAGATCTCGATAAGTTATGTCTTTATTGTGTGATGATGGAACCGACGTAAAATGATCATCGATGATTTTGTTGATATAATATAACGCTCAATATTATTAATATTGACGAGGATCTTGAGCTCAAATCTGTCATGGATTTTGGACAGATAAATGATTGGTCAATCAAATCAAAAATACGCAATCAAGATTAACTTCACTTGGAAAACGTGAAGTTTTGGACGGATAGCCCCAACACCTGAAAGTATAAAGCCAGTGGGGTGACACAAGATTTTACGTAAATATTCCAGCATTGATTATATGAACACATGTTCCCTTGTGGTGGATACAGTTGCTTTCAGATTTTAGTCTGGCAATACTCGATAAATTTGATATGCGTATATAAAAATCATTGAAGGATTTAAACTGTTCTGATGCATATTAAGGTTCCCGAGAAATTCATTTATAAAGCTTCAGCAAATCTTTATGTGGATTAGAGCAACCATGGTGTATATGATTTATTTTGTGTCTATTGCAATTGGTGCACTGTGTATCTTGCTAGAACCATGAGTATAAAAATATGCTAGAGAGATATACTATTAGTACTATATTGCAAAAGGAATCCTTGATATAGATTTGTTTATTCTAACAAATGTCAATGTTTGTTGTTTATGCAAATGCAGGCATTTTCTGAAGTCCGTTCTTCAAACAATCTATTTGTATGTGAGAGTACTGCCATATTATTGTTTCACAAGGCAATCAATTGTCGATACTTATTCAAGTCATGTCAATATACTATCAACTGAAAAAGCAAATGACTCAATACACAACAAATATGTGACTTTTCCTTGAAGAGAAGATTCCAATAATAGTGAAGGTGATGATATTTGTTTATCTCAAGTGGAAGAAGGATATATTAAAGGAGACAGAATAAAACATATGTTTCACAAAGTTCTTTATCAGACACAATTTTTAACGAGAGGTTAAATAGATGTTCGACAAATTTGTTCGCTTGATAATTTGGTGTTATGTTCTGTGAAGCATGAGCAACCTCAACATTTGAGAAGTTGGTATACAAGATCGGAACACGTCATATCGGAGAAACAAATTGATGTTTTCATCAGGGGGAGACAAATACGCGTTGTACTCTTTTTCCCTTTGCTAAGATTTTATCCCAGTGGGTGTTTCTTGCAAAGTTTTAATGAGGCAGCAAATAATGCGTATTACAAGATATGTGTACTCTTTTTCCTTCACTAAGATTTTTTCCCACAGGATTTTTTTTAGTAAGGTTTTAACGAGGCACATTAGCTATAGACATCCAAGGGGGAGTGTTATGAAATATAATATTGTATAGTGGTGTCTATAACTCCTAAATAAGTTACTCCCACTACTCTTCTCCATTATCCTCACTACTTCTTACTATTATGGTTGTAACTCCCACACCTCCATAACCTCCTCCATGATTTCCCCGCATGATCTCAATAGTTAATACCATGTTCATGGCATCCCTTTGTATTACCTATATCATCCTATAAATAGAGAGTTTGGGCATCACATTGTACACACTTGAATACATAGAAGAAATAATAATCTCTCTTCTCTTGCTCTCTACATCTTTTGTCTATTTTCTTATTTTATGTTATTGCTTTGAGCTTAGTTTCTTAACAATTTCTGAATTTACAGGTAAAAGTGCTTTAATCAAGAGATTTGAGAATTTTAGTTACGTTTATTGGGTAAAAATTGCGCGGGGCACCCTATTTGGTCCCCCCCATTTAACTTATACCCGCTTTTTAAAAAACTTTTAACTTTTACCCACTTTTTAAATAACTTCAGCTCCCTTTCTCTCGCTGAGCTGAAGTTCACCAGTTAAGCTGAAGTTCGCTAGTTATAAAGACAAAACTTCAGCGCTAGAGCTGAAGTTTCCCAGTTACACTGGGGGAACTTCAGCCCCGTATGCTGAAGCTCCCCAGTTACAAAGACAAAACTTTACCGCTAGAGCTGAAGTTCCCCAGTTAGAAAGACAAAACTTCAGCTCTAGAGCTGAAGTTCCCCAGTTACAAGAGCTGAAATTTTGTCTTTGTAAACTGGGAAACTTCAGCCTAGTATGTTGAAGTTTTTGTCTTTATAACTGGGGAACTTCAGCCCCGTATGCTGAAGCTCCCCAGTTACAAAGACAAAACTTCAGCTCTAGAGCTGAAGTTCCCCATTTACAAAGACAAAACTTCAGCGCTAGAGCTGAAGTTTCCCAGTTACACTGGGGGAACTTCAGCCCCATATGCTGAAGTTTTTGTTTTTATAACTGGAGAACTTCAGCCCCGTATGCTGAAGTTCCCCAGTTACAAGACAACAACTTCAGCTCTAGATCTGAAGTTCGCAAGCTACTTGAGGCCCGTCTACTAGAATGCTGAAGTTTTGCGTTATTGCCTTTGCTACTTCAGCCCCGCATGCTGAAGCTATGCGCAAAAGCGGGTACATATGTAATTTTTTTTACAAAGCAGATATAAGTTAAAACGTGGGACAAAAATTGGGTACGGATGCAAAAGCCCCTTTATTGGAGGTTAAGTATAAATAATAAATAATATTTTAAAGTAGAGGGGGGTAAATGTGAACAATTTACCCTTTTACCTAACCCTTTTATACAGTAGAACCGCCGTTTTCCTTTGCCCTCTTATCTCTAGACGCTTGGTCATCTAACATTCTTGTTGTTGCTTTGGATCTCGTTTCGTCCAGGTAATTGAAGAATCGATATTTGTTCTTTTGCAGCAGTTTCTGTTTAAATTAAAGTTTTGCAATTTGTGTTAGTTTTGAGTTTTCAGAGCGTCAAATTCTTAGTCCTTAAACCCTAAACGAACATCGGTTGAAACTTCTTATATATTGCACTTTCCTGTATCATCGACTGCTTTCTGATTCCCCATGCCACCCCGACTTTCAATTTTGGACTTGTTTGTTGATCGCCTCTGCCAATTTATTTATGCATGGGAATATTGACTTTTCTACTGTTCAAGGTAAAATTGGTGGCTTTTGCCCTTTGCTCATGGAACTGAAGCTCTTCCGGATCATTAATATCTATCTGACTTGTGAATATGTTATCAGTTGTTAACTTTATTATAAGTGGTGAAATCAACATATCCTTTTCCTTTTATCCCCTTTCTTGTTAACCTTACATTTATCTTTAAAATAGATATGATAATCTAATATAAGACTTGTATCTGTCTGCAGCCAGATGGGTGATGTTCTCCCTCTGCCTGCCTCTCCCCTCCCCTGCTTTGAACCTCTCCGTGCCTCTTGCCTTCGCAGGACTATGATGGTTTCTTATCAGAAGTGCAGGCGGAGCTGGAAGGGTGTGGTTTCTATATTGAAGATGGCTAGGTTGCCTACGGGAACTGAAATTGACCGTAAGTTTTTGGGCTTCTTCTCTTGAAATATATCTGTGCATTCTCTATCACATCTGAACAGATTGTTAATTTGGTTGTCTTACTAGTAGCTGCGGTAAACACATACCATGAGTATTTATCCTAGGATATCTCCAGTATCTTTGAATGAATTCTAGTACGAAACGCTAATTTTTGGTGCTCTTTAAAAGTAGAATCCATTTATGATACCTGGTACTGAAGTGGGTGGGGTGTACAAACTCTTCTTCTGGGTGGGAATATGTTGGACAACTTTTAGATTGTACAAGCTCCGATCTGGAACTTGAGAAACATAAGTTGACAATGTTTTCAAGTGTGTTGTAGTCTTTTCATTGACATTGCTACAAATTTAGGATGTTTCCTTTTTCCAGAGGTACTAATAGTATGTCAAGTTCCACGAATAAAATAAAAATAACGTGTCAAGTTCCCATTCCCATTTGGTCGTAGGATTTCCTTTGAAGTTCTTTTTCTGTCAGGTATTGGATCTGGGATTCTGCGTTGCTAAGATCTAACTTCTTGCTAGTCAATTCGATTTGCACCTTTGCCAATTCTTGTTGTGAATCACTCAACGTTTTCCCTTGATCAAGTATGCGACTGTTCTTCTCTGTTCCCTCTCTCTCAAGGTTGTTAATTTTTAGTTGGCAAGCCAATAAATCGCTTTGAACTTCCAGCTTTGCATTTCTCATATCTCTCTTCAGATCTTCCACTTGCTTCACTAGACTACCATTATCTTGGTTAGCTGTCTTTAACATATTTTCAATATCAATCAGTCTAACCTTAGTATTCCTAAGTTCAGTGGTTAAGGTTTGAATCCTTGCGTCCT
>ML390391.1:15337-57197 GCA_005239525.1 Nicotiana knightiana | reverse complement strand
GGGAAGTCGGCAAAATGGATCCGTAACTTCGGGAAAAGGATTGGCTCTGAGGGCTGGGCACGAAGGGTGATGCCATGCCATGATATGATATTAAAAGCACGAAGGGTGATGCGGTTCCGTTTCTATTTATTATTGTGAAGATGAGAGTAAAAGCATGAAGGGTGATGTCGTGCACTGTTTTCTATGTGTTATTATTTCCTGCTATTATTTTGATATTTAGACTGTTGTTTTATTCCGTTATTTCTGTTATTTGCTATCTCTTTCCCCCAGTATGTTCCCTTTTTGCCTTGTACTTAACTGGTTATTCTTGTGCTTATTATTTCTCCCGATTATTATCAAATTGCACAGGTTGTTTTATTCCGTTATTTCTGTTATTTGCTATCTCTTTCCCCCTGTATGTTCCCTTTTTGCCTTGTACTTAACTGGTTATTCTTGTTGTTATTATTTCTACCTATTATTATCAAATTGCACAGGTTGTATTATTTGTCATGTCCTAGCCTTTCAGACTTTATGTGTATTACTCTTAGACAGTCCGTGAGCTGTGACTCCACTATTCTGGGTTTTGATTAGATTTGGCCCGACATGCTATCATGATACTCCCACTGACCGAGAGAGGGTGAGTAGGTTTATTGAGGGGATATCTTAGCCGATTAGACTACAGATGGCCAGAGAGACAGGTACTGATATTTCATTTCAGGAGGCGGCCAATGTGGCTAGGCGGATTGAGATGGTCTTATTACAGGGCAGTGATCAGGGGTCTGACAAGAGGCTTCGTCATTTTGGCCGATTCAGTGGTGCCTCATATGGAGGTAGGGATTCTTTTGGCAGAGGTCATCCTCCTAGACCATTCTTATCAGCACTTCAAGTATCCCACAGTGCACCACCAACTCCTATCAGTGCAGCCGCTCCAGAGCTTTCAGAGTGATTATTCTGGTCGACAGGGACAGTTTCAGGGCCAACAGTCTCAACAACAGAGATCCTATTATACTTGCGGTGGTCCGAGGCACATTTCTAGGTTTTTCCCCCGAGCTTCTAGTGGCTCTCAACATTAGGGTTCCCGTGCTATGATTCCCGCACCAGGTGAACCCCCACCCCTCAACCAGCTAGGGATGGAGGTCAAGTTACTATATGTGGAGGCTAGACAGTTAGAGGTGGAGGACATGCTATTAGAGGTAGAGGTCAACCCGTAGTAGGTCGACCCAAGGATGTCCAGATTGGTGGGGCTAAGCCCCGATGCTATGCTATTCCCGCCAGACCTGAGGCTGAGGCCTCCGATGCAGTCATTACAGGTGTGGTTTTAGTTTGCAGTAGGGATGCTTTGGTTTTGTTTGATCCGGGGTCTACATTTTCCTACGCGTCCTCATATTTTGATCCTTATCTGATTATGCCTCGTGATTCCTTGAGTACTCCTGTATATGTATCTATACTAGTGGGTAATTCTATTGTAGTAGATAGAGTCTACCGTTCATGTATAGTGGTTATTGGTGGTCTTGAGACCTGTGTATATCTTTTACTCCTTGATATGGTGGATTTTGATGTCATTTTGGGGATGGGTTGGTTGTCTCCCTATCATGCTATTCTGGACTGTCATGCCCAGACTGTGACCTTGGCCTTACAGGGAGTACCCCGATTGGAGTGGAGGGGGACTCCTGGTCATTCTTCCAATAGTGTTATCTCGTATATGAAGGCTCGACGTATGGTTGAGAAGGGATGCTTGGACTATTTGGCTTATGTTCGTGATTCTAGTGATGAGGTTCCTCCTATGGAGTCTGTGCCCAGAGGTATTTCCTGCCGACCTGCCGGGTACTCCACCCGATAAGG
The DNA here is from genome assembly GCA_005239525.1 of Nicotiana knightiana. NCBI lineage: Eukaryota > Viridiplantae > Streptophyta > Magnoliopsida > Solanales > Solanaceae > Nicotiana > Nicotiana knightiana. The sequence goes on along the minus strand of ML390391.1, from coordinate 55,376 downwards.
ATATTTATTTTTGTATTGATTTGGCTCCGGGCAACTCAGCCCATTTCTATGCCTCCATATCGTATGGCCCCACCAGAGCTAAAGGAGTTGAAGGATCAGTACAAGACTTGCTTGGTAAAGGATTCATTAGGCCTAGTGTTTCTCCTTGGGGTGCGCCAGTGTTGTTTGTTAAGAAGAAAGATGGTACGATGAGAATGTGTATTGACTACTGGAAATTGAACAAGGTTACTATCAAGAATAAGTATCCTTTGCTGAGGATTGATGATTTGTTTGACCAGCTTCATGGAACCACATTGTTTTTAAAGATTGACTTGAGATATGGCTACCCATCAGTTGAGGATTAGGGCATCCGATGTCCCTAAGACAGCCTTTCGCACTCGGTATGGGCATTATGAGTTCTTAGTGATGTCATTTGGGTTGACAAATGCCCCAGCTGCTCTTATGTATTTGATGAACCGAGTGTTTAGGACCTACTTGGATTCATTTATGATTTTTTTCATTGATAATATTTTGATTTACTCCTGCAGCCGAGAGGAGCACGAGAAGCACCTTCGAGTCATCCTCCAGACTCTGAAGGACAGTTAGTTGTATGCTAAATTTTCAAAGTGTGAGTTCTGGTTGAGTTCGATTTCATTTCCGGGCCATGTCGTGTCAGAAAAGGGTATTCAGGTGGATCCTAAGAAGATTTCAGCAGTCAAAGATTGGCCTAGACCCACCTCAGCTACAGAGATTCGGAGTTTCTTGGACTTAGCTGGTTACTATCGTTTGTTTATGGATGACTTTTCATTTATTGCAGCCCCGATGACCAGGTTGACTCCGAATGGTGCCCAATTTAGGTGGTCAGATGAGTGTGAGGCGAGCTTTCAGAATCTCAAGACAGCCTTGACCATGACACTAGTGTTGGTGTTGCCCATAAGTTTAGGACCATATACCATGTATTGTGATGCCTCACGGGTTGGACTTGGTGCACTGCTGATGCAGGATGACAAGGTTATAGCTTATGCTTCATGCCAGCTGAAGGTTCATAAGAAGAACTATCCAATTCATTATTTAGAGTTAGCAGCCATTGTCCACGCGCTGAAGATTTGGAGGCATTATCTGTATGGTGTGTCATGTGAGGTGTTCACAGATCATAAGAGTTTGCAGTATCTGTTCAAGCAAAAAGAGTTGAATATGAGGCAGAGAAGATGGTTAGAACAATTGAAAGATTTTGACATTACCATCTTATATCATCCGGGGAAGGACAATGTGGTGGCCGATGCTTTGAGCCAGAAGTCAGTCAGCATGGGTAGTCTTGCTTATATTCCGGTCGGGGAGCGACCGCTTTCTTTAGATGTTCAGGCTTTAGCCAATCGATTCATGAGATTGGATGTTTTTGAGACTGCAGTGTCTTAGCTTATATTGCGACCCGTTCTTCATTGTTTGATCGTATTTGGGACCGGCAGCATGATGATCGTCATTTATGTGTCCTTAGGGATACGGTTCGACACGGAGGTGCCAAGCCGGTTTCAGTTGATGATGATGGAGTGTTGAGGATACATGGACGTATTTGTGTGCCTGATGTTGATGGACTTCGTGAGTTAATATTGCAGGAGGCCCATAGTTACCGGTATTCCATTCATCCGGGCGCCGCAAATATGTACCAGGATTTGCGGCAGCATTATTGGTGGCAGAGGATGAAGAAGGATATTGTGGCATATGTAGCACGGTGCTTGAACTGTCAGCAGGTTAAGTACGGGCACCAGAGACCCGGTGGTTTGATGCAGCAAATTGAGATTCCCGAGTGGAAGTGGGAGAGTATCACCATGGATTTTGTAGTTGGGCTCCCACAGACTCAGAGGAAGTTCGATGCAGTATGGTTCATTGTGGATAGGCTGACCAAGTCAGCACACTTAATCCCTGTATCAGTTTCCTATTCTTCTGAGAGATTGGCAGAGATTTACATCAGGAAGATTTTTCGCCTGCATGTTGTGCCCGTGTCCATTATTTCTGACCGAGGTACCCAGTTTACCTCCCATTTCTAGAGAGCAGTTCAGCGTGAGTTGGTCACACGGGTTGAGTTGAGCATAGCGTTTCATTCTCAGACGGATGGACAGTCCGAGAGTACTATTCAGATCTTGGAGGATATGCTACGAGCATGTGTCATTGACTTTGGAGGTTCTTGGGACAAGTTTTTGCCTTTAGCTGAGTTTGCCTACAACAACAACTATCAGTCGAGCATTCAGAGCTCCTTATGAGGCATTGTATGGTAGGTGGTGTCAGTCGTCGATTGGATGGTTTTGAGCCGGGAAAGGCTCGGTTGTTGGGTACGGAGTTAGTACAGGATACCTTGGACAAGGTGAAGATCATTCAGATAGAATTCGTACAGCTCCGTCCAGGCAGAAGAGTTATGCAGACAGCAGAGTTCGAGATTTGGTATTCATGGTAGGAGACCGGGTATTGCTACGGGTGTCGCCCATGAAGGGAGTGATGAGGTTTGGGAAGAAGGGCAAGCTGAGCCCTAGGTACATTGGTCTCTTTGAGATTCTTGATAAAGTGGGAGAGGTGGCCTACAGGATTGCTTTGCCACCAAGTTTATCAGCCGCGCGTCCGGTGTTTCATGTATCTATGCTTCAGAAGTATCTCGTCGATCCATCTTATGTGCTATACTTCAGCAGTGTCCAGTTGGAAAAGGATTTGGCTTATGAGGAGGAGCCGATAGCCATATTAGACAGGCAGATTCATCAGTTAAGATCGAAGAGTTATCCTTCGGTCTGTGTTTATTAGAGAGATCAACATGCCGAGGAAGCTACCTGGGAGTCCGAGTCCGATATGCGGAACCGATATCCCCATCTTTTCCCCGATTCAGGTACCTTTCTATGTCCGTTCGAGGACAAACGTTTGTTTTTAAAGGTGGAGATTGTGATGACCCAAAATGTCATCCCGTGTTTTATAAGTCAATTCTGTGTTCTAAGGTCATGAAAACCTCCTTTTATCTCACCTTGATTTGTGTGCGCAACCCAGGCGTATAGCCAAGAAGCCTTTATGTGAAAAAATAAGAAAACGATAGTTTTGTTTTTGAAATTTGAATTAAGTTGACTTTGGTCAACATTTTGGTAAACGGACAGGGATCCGTGCTTTGACGGTCCAGGAGGGTCCGTAGGAAAATATGGGACTTGGGTGTATGCCCGGAATCAAATTCCAAGGTCCCAAGCCCGAGAAATAAATTTTTTGAAAGAAATTATTTTCTGAAAATAAATTTTTGAAAGTTTAATTATATGTGAATCTGTGGTATCGGGACCGTATTTTGGTTCCGGAACCCGGTACGGGTTCAATATAATATTTATGTCATGTTTGTAAAGTTTGGTAAGAAACGAAAGTCATTTGACGTGATTCGGACCCGTAGATGTTTTAGAAATTTTCATTGGTTTTGGGGTTAAATTCGTTGTTTAAGAGGTTATTTTGGCAATTTGATCACACGAGTAAGTCCGTAGGATGTTTTTGAGGTTGTGTGCATATTTGGTTTGGAGCCCCGAGGGATCGGGTGAGTTTCGGGTAGGCGTCAGGGTGTGTTTAGACTCAAAACTCTGTTTTTTGATCAGTTTCTGGTGTCTGGTGAATTACCCTATGCGAACACGTGGTAAGCCACGCGAACGCGAAGAGAAATAGGGAAGGGGCCTGGGTTTACTCTATGCGAACGCATAGGGTGAGACACGAACGCGGAGCACTGGCTGTGACGCTACGCGAACACGTCTCCAGGATTGCGAATGCATAGAGTAAGTGAGGAGCTGGGCAGTCCTAACCCTGTGCGAACGCGGCCTGAAGCTCGCGAACGCATAGGCCAAGCAAGCCATGCCTACGCGAACGCGATGAACAAATATGGCTAGTTATTAAAAACAGAACCTATTTCGGGATTATTTCAAAAACTCATAACTTCTTCTTCCAAACTCCAAATTGGGCGACTTTTGAAAGACAACTTGACCATAAATTAATAGGTATGTAATCTTAAACTCATTTTCTTCAAATTTTATCAACACCCATTAGATTTCTAGGCCTAAATCATGATTTTAAGGGTAGAAAATTAGGGATTTGGGTAGAGTAAGGGATTTTTGTATAATTGGAATTTAGACCTAGTTTTGGGGTTGAATTTTGAAACTAATTACATATTCGGGCTCGTGGGTGAATGAGTGATCGGGTTTTGGTTTGAACCTCGTGTTTTGACGAAGCGAGCCCGAGGTCGATTTTTGACTTTTTGGGAAGAATGATAGGAAACCTATAATTAAGCATTGGAATAGAATTATTTAGCGTTTATTGATGTTATTGAGTCAATTATGTCTAGATATAATCGATTTGGAGTCAAGTACGAAAGAAAAAGCGGTGATTGAGGCTTGATTTTGGTCGTGGAAGTCGAGGTAAGTATTTGGCCTAACCTTAGTTTGAGGGAATAGGCGTTGAGTCTTAATTGCTATGTGTTTATATCATGTTCAATGTATAGGTGAGGTGACAAGTACTTATACGTTGGTGTCAAGCATGCCCGTGAGTCAGATACTACGTGTTATGTGATTTTCATTGATATTTACTGTGTTTTAGTTTGAATTTCACTTTAGTGGTTGTTTAGTTGGTGGAAATTCTCTGTAATGAATATTGTTGAGTAATTGTTTCGGTTGAGGAATATTTGGTAAATATATGTACTTTGGCGAGATTGGTTATAGTTGTGTCCCTTGCTGGGACGGTGATATTTCTACTGTTGTTCCCTTATCGGGATGTTGTGATTTATTGTTATGGTTCATGTTGTTGATTTCTTCCTTGCCAAACTTCTGTTATTGATATTGTTTGGTTGAGTAAGAGTGTAAAGCACGAAGGGTGATGTCGTGTATTGATTTCTATGAGGAAGAGTGTAAAGCACAAAGGGTGATTCCGTGCATTGATTATTGTGAGGATGAGAGTGCAAAAGCACGAAGGGTGATGCCGTTCCATGATATGATATTACAAGCACGAGGGGTGAAGCCGTTCCATTTCTATTTATTATTGTGAGGACGAGAGTAAAAGCACGAAGGGTGATGCCGTGCACTTGCATTTATTATTTGGTGAGGATGAGAGTAAAAGCACGAAGGGTGATGCCGTGCACTGTTTTCTCTGTATTGTTATTTCCTACTATTATTTTGATATTTACACTATTGTTTTATTCCGTTATTTCTGTTATTTTCTATCTCTTTCCCCAGTATGTTCCCTTTTTCCCTTGTACTTAAATGATTATTCTTGTTGTTATTATTTCTCCCGATTATTATCAAATTGCACAAGTTGTATTATTTGTCGTGTCCTAGCCTCGTCACTACTTTGACGAGGTTAGGCTCGACACTTACTCATTACTTGGGGTCGGTTGTACTGATACTACACCTGCACATCTTTTGGTTGTGCAGATCCCAGTACAGGACCCTGGGGACATTAGAGCTAAAAGGCTTCCTTCAGTCCACCCGGAGACACCGAGGTTGTCCTGTTGGTGTCCGCATGCCTTGGTGTCCCCTCCAACTTTTCCTTGTATTACTGTTCTAGTCGATTCAGAATGGGATGTATTTATTTATTTCAGACTTTATATGTATTATTTTTAGACAGTCTGTGAGCTGTGACTCCACTATTCTGGGTTTTGGTTAGATATGGTGAAATTTTGAAAAGGCTTGTATTGGAATATATCGATATCATGCTTCATATTTTATTTAATTCTTGATAATTTGGTAATTCATCTGTTTGTGACTATTAATTAAGGAATAACGTAAACTGAATATTCACGTTGACTTTTCTAGTGGGTTCAACGTTAGACGCCATCACGGCCCAAATGGTGGGAATTCGGGTCGTGACAATACTAAAAAATAGAGATTCTATCAACTTTTAGTGTTGGCTTGCGTGACAGTGGTATCCGGCGCCATCGCGACCTTTAATAGGATTTTGGATCGTGACATCTCCAGACTATGTAGTTATTTTGTATATATATTGTCACGACCCCAAATATAGGCCAGTCGTGATGGCGCCTATCGTGGAACTAGGACAACCAAAACTACACTCAAATCATAATAAGCTTCCATTTACATCTTTACTATACTGATAACCCATAACGGTTTCCTTTAAACATTTATAAAACAGTTAAAGCTATACAGAAAATTAAATATAACCCCCAAGAACCGGGAGTCACTGGTCATGAGCATCTACATAAATTATACAACTCAAAAGAAAATAAACTCTATAATAGTAAACAAGAGAGAGAGCAGAACTGCGGATGCATCCAGCTACCTCGCGAACCTCCGAGAATCTGTGGAACAGATAGACAACTCACCCTGCCTTAACACCTGGATCTGCACACAAGGTGCAGGGAGTAATGTGAGTACACCAACTCAGTAGTAATGAAAATAAATCAGGTCTGACCAACAAGAAACACATAAATCAATTCATCAATTCACAATAAGCACAACCTTTCTTTCCAATAATGTATACGTTAAATCATCACGCTTAAAAGCCAATTTCAGTAAAATCCTTTCAAAAATGTATATTTTTCAACAACTTCAAACCGAAAGATTTAGTATGGAAATGAAATGAATCATATAGAGGCCCCTCGGGCAAAACATATTTCATAAGTTCAGAGTGAAAGTAGTAAAATTATAAGTAGCCCCAAGGGCAAAACATGTATCATAATCAGCCCCTCGGGCATGCCTCACAATCACTCATAATCAGCCCCTTGGAAATACCTCACCATCACTCATAATCAGTCACTCAGCACCTCACAGTCACTCATGCCTCCCAATCACTCGTCACTCGGCACTCGGTGCGCTTACTGGGGGTGTGTGCAAACTCCGGAGGGGCTCCTTCATCCCAAGCGCTAATATCAAGCCACCTCGTGGCGTATCATATCCTTACAATCAGGCCCTCAGCCTCACTCAGCAGAACCTCTCAAAAAGCCCCTCGGGCGAATCAGTAAAATAGGGTGCTCGACCAAAAACATCAGTTTTAAATCTCAAAGTAGTGTAAATCAGGCTGAGTTTCGAAAATAGGAAACACAATGTGGCTGAGTGAAATCATCAATAAATAGTGAGGAAACAGTAGTAAAAAGCCCCCAAGGGGTCTAAACAAATCATCACGAGGCCCCAAACACGAATTATAGCCCAAATATTTCAACAATCTTTAGAACATAATTTAACATAAGGTTGAGTAAAATATGCAACTCAATAGTTTCCGCGGAGAGGACCAAGTCCAATCCAAAAATCAGTGCGCGCCACATACTCGTCATCCGACATGTGCGCCTGTAACGATCCGACCGGTCGTTCTGTGAGAATTACCCCATTTCCCCTATTTCTGCATTTGTTATGTTATTTTTGATGTGTTGGATAAGTTGGTTTGGGTCCAGAGTGGTTATAATGAGAGTTTAGGCATTTAGCCTTTTAAAGTGGCCTAATAGTTGAGAAAGTCAACTGAGAGTTGACTTATTGGTAAACAACTTCGGAATGCGGATTTTATGGCTCAATAGCGTCGTTAGGTGATTTGGGACTTAGGAGTGTGTTCAGAATATTATGTCCGGTGTAGAATTAGGCTTGAATTGGCGAAAGTTAATCTTTGGCGATTTCCGGTCGGTAGTGGAAAATAGGCTATCGGGGTCGGAATGGAATTCCGGAAGTTGGAACAGGTTCGTAATGTCATTTTGGGTATGTCTGCAAAATTTCAGGTCAAACAGAGGTGTTTTGATTGGTTTCGGCGTAGTTGGCGACATTTAGAAGTTTCAAAGTTCTTAGGTTTCAATTTGATGTAAATTTGGTGTTTTCGTGTTGTTTTTGGTGTTTCGAAGGCTCGACCAAGTTTGAATGATGTTATGGGTTATGTTGGTATGTTTGGTTGAGGTCCCGAGGGCTTCGGGTGTGTTTCAGATGATTAACAGATCGATTTTGAGTTTGGAACTTGGCAGATTTTCTGGTTTTTGTTGCAGAGACTTTTGTTCTTCGTGTTCGCAGGTGGGAAGCCACTCTCATGAAGAGTTGTTTGGGGGAGCTAAGTTATTTTTCTTCATGTTCGCGAAGAGAAGGATGAGAACATGGAGGTCTGAGTGTGCTGGTCAACGCGTTCGCGTTCAAGTGCACGCATTCGCGAAGAAGAGTGGGGGGGGGAGGGGGGGGAGGGTTGGGGACCCCCCAGGTGTTCTGGCTTATGCTTTCGCGAAGGCCTGGGTAGGCAGTGCTTCGCGTTCGCGGGCTCTTGGTCACGTTCACATAGTCTAAATTAGGCCTGTTGGGAATTGTTCTATGCGAACGCGGTCAGTTGACGCGTTCGCGAAGAAGGAATTTATTTTGCTGGGCAGAATGTTTAAAAAAGGCTGGGGTGCGAATTTGGTCTTCATTTCCTCCATTGTTGCATGCGAATTGGGGATTGAAGGGAAATCAAAGGAAGTCATTTGGAGGTAAGAATTTCAACTTCATAAAACGTTTCTATGTCAATTCCTAAGTGACTAAACCACAAAAATTCTCAAAATTCTGCATATTTTCTTACTGAATTTAGAATGGCGCAAACATCGGATGACAAATATGTGGTGCGTACTGATTTTTGGATTGGACTAGGTCCTCTCCGCGACGACTAATGAGTTGCATATTTACCCAAAACCTTATGTTAAATTATGCTCTAAAGATTTGTGAAATATTTGGGCTATAAGCCGTGTTTGGGGCCTCGTGACGATCTGCTAGACCCTTTGAGGGTTTTTTTTACTGCTGTTTTCCTCACTATTTGTTGATGATTTCACTCAGCATCATTTTGCATACTGTTTTATTTGAAACTCAGCATGATTTACACCATTTTGAGATTTAAACTGATGTTTTGGGTCGAGTACCCTATTTTTACTGATTCGCCCGAGGGGCCTTTCGAGTGGTTCTGCTGAGTGTGGCCGAGGGCCAGTGTGATGTTGAGTGAGGCCGAGGGACTGATTGTGAGGATATGATACGCCACGATATGGCTTGATATGATATGCCACAAGATGGCTTGATATTAGCGCTTGGGCTGAAGGAGCCCCTCTGAAGACGGAGTTTGTACACACCCCTAGTGAGCGCAAGTACCTACTAAGCACGAGTGCCGAGTGCCGAGTGCCGAGTGCCGAGTGACGAGTGATTTGGGAGGAATGAGTGACTGTGAGGCATGAGTGACTGTGAGGTGCTGAGTGACTGATTATGAAATATGTTTTGCCCGAGGGGCTACTGATGATTTAATACTCTCACTCTGAGCTTCTGAAATATGTTTTGCCCGAGGGGCCTCTATATGATTCATTTCGTTTTTATACTAAACCTTTCGGTTGAAGTTGTTGAGAAATAGACTTTTCTTAAAGGATTTTTCTGAAGATGATTCGAGACATGATGATTTCACATATCTATGTTATACTGTTGGAAAGAAAGGCTGTGCCTCTTGTCATTTGATGACATTGATTTTATGTGTTTCTTGCGGCTCAAACCTGATTTATTTTCATTACTACTGAGTTGGCGTACTCACATTACTCCCTGCACCTTGTGTGCAGATTCAGGTATTAGGGCAGGGTGAGCTGTCTATCTGTTCTAGAGATCCTCGGAGGTTTGCAAGGTGGCTGCATGCGTCCGCAGTCCTGCTCCCTCTCTTATTTAATATTATAGAATTTAATTTCGTGGAGTTGTATATTTATGTAGATGCTCATGACTAGTGACTCCGGGATCTTGGGGGTTGTATTTAAATGTTCAATATAGATTTATCTAGTTATAAATGTTTAAAGGAAACTTTTATGGGAATTTATTATGATTTGAGTGAATTGTTGGCTGGCCTAGTTCCATGATAGGCGCCATCACAACTGACCTGGATTTGGGGTGTCGTAAAAGATTGGTATCAGAGCGCTAGGTTACATAGGACTCACCGGTCATGAGCAGGTTTAGTAGAGTCTTGCGGATCGGTACGGAGACGTCTGTACTTATATTCGAGAGGCTGCGGAATCCCTAGGAAAAATCTCACATTTTTAAAATTCTTGTCGTGCGAATCCATTGTATTCATCCAAGAGCGTAACTTTTGAATTCCTTCCATGTATTCTAACGCATACAAGAGCGCTTGGTATCAATTGTGCATCGACGGCTTGTGGCTTCCATGGATGAGATGTGATTTTGGCATGTTGGTAATGGGCCATTCTGAAGGACTTGAGGCCGGATTCATTCTGTGGCGTGATTGCTGAGATTTTCGTTGTGTGGGAACATGTATTTGGGGACTTGTATGTCCGTTTGTGTACTTATTGCTAAGAATTGGCGACTAGATGCCTATGTGGTGGGTGTGAATTGATGGTTAGATGTGTTCAGACTGTGAAATGTGTCGAAAGGGTTGGTCAAAAATGTGGTAAGATTTATTGAGTATTTGATTCTGTCTCGAAGTGGTATATGGCCTGAGTTGTGAGTATGTTGGAAGACTTCTCATGTTGTGTAGTTGTGGAGTGAAGCAGATTTCTCTATTGGGTTATGAGTTCCTGGAAATGTCTTCTGAGTTGATCGTTTGCCCCAGTAACGTTCATGTATTTGATTGACGGTGTATTCCAGCCATATTAGCTCCTTGTTATTGTATTCATTGATAGCATCCTGGCATATTCGCGTAGCCGGATGTAGCATACTCAGTATCTGAGGATGGCATTATAAGGATTCAGGGAGGAAAAGCTCTATGCCAATTCTCCGATTATGAAGTTTGGCTAAGTTCAGTAGCATTCTTGGGACACGTGGTGTCCATTGAGGGTATCCATGTGGTCAATCATGTGTGGGTAGAGCTTCTAGAAGCTCGAGATTTCTGTGACCACCGCTCCAGTGTTAGTTCTGCCATCACCTTCAGGTTTTTACCGCGTATTGTGATGTCTCGAGGTTAGGCGTTGTTGTGTTCGGATGCAGGAAGGTGTAGTGATTACATGTTAGTTCTGGTCTTCATAAGTGTATGGAGATATATCAGTTTAGGCTAAGCGAGCAGGGGTATCTCCTGCAAGTTGTCCTAGGGTGTGTGGTCCCTATGTAGTCTGTAATAAGTTCTCTTCTACCAGTAAAAGATATGTTGTAATTGGAGTTTATATCACTTGTGGAAGTTGGCGTGACTATTGCAATGGTGGATGCGAGATTCGTAATTGACTTGAGTGTTAGATGGTTTGGGTCATATAAGCTTATGAAGGATAGTTGAACCCCACCACAGCATGGTGGTAGTGATAATGTGTGGGCATAGTGTTAGTTGCCTTGATCCTTGGCTTTGAGCCAAGTGGGGGAGTTTGTTATTGATAAGTTGATTACATGACTATTTGTGGTATTGGTTTCAGTTCGAGGTATATTGGTAAATCAGTTATGACCTGCGGGTATGGGGTCTGAGAATGTCATGAGTAATGGAAAATTTCTTCGATATAGGTTGTAGTGTACTTGTTTGGGTAATTGGGTTATATTGAATAATTTAGTGGAAATCGTAAAAGGTATAGTGTGTGCAGTGTATGAATTTGCTTGTGATTTGAAGTGAGTGGATCACTTTCCTAGTATGTTAGTGTGCAAACGGGTCAGGTCGATTATGTCTATTTGGTCAGTGTGATTGAGATTTACGTTAGAGGATGTCAAGACGGTATGGTTTTATGTTTGGGTCACATGTAGTGAGTCTGGGTTGCAAATTTGTGGTATTACGCCAGGAAGAAGTATCAATTTGAAGGTAAGTCAGAAAAAACTTGGGTAAATAGGGAAACTTGGTAGTAGGTTGGATCGACATGGTAAGGGATACAATTAGTTCTTTTGGTATTCATAAGGTGATGAGTTTTTTCGGGTGTTTCTTAGCAATGCTCTTGGATTGTTAGTGGCCTGTGTAGTCTGGTTGAGATATAAGAGTTCAGTCCTGATGGTTTGGTGTTGTGCAAATGGGATTTCGGATAGTTCCTAGTAATTTCTACCGCGGTTAAGGGTGCATATTTTCTTATAGCGTGTAGTGAGTTGTTTCTAAATGAGATCAAATGGAAATTCTTGTCTAGTTGGGCACGTAGTTGCTTGTGGCTCAAAAGGGACCATGGAGTTCCCGTGTTTTTCCCAGGATTGGCACGGCTTGTGCGGTATGTTGGGTGGAGTTGAGATTTGCATATGTGAGGTCACGGTTCGGTTCTGGAAGGAAGATCATAAATTCTTAGGCAGTATTGACAGTTTCAGATGACTAGGTAAATGATATCACTAACGGGTGCGACTTGATGGGGGTATATATTTCAGAAAGAGCAATGTGTTTGAATTAAGGGTACTTCATTGGTATCGCGACGCCCTATGGTTGGATCGGCTATTGATATTCAAGGTTGCTTGGTGAACGGAAGAATTATAGGGGTATTCCCCGTGGAATGAATGAGAATTTGGGATGTGTTATGTATTTGAGCGGTGGAGTTGTGATCAGCTATAGTAATTCGTACGTTTCATGGACTTCGAGACTGAGAGTTCTCATAAACAAGATATTTTGTGGAAGTAAACTGTGAAGAGGCGAGCTGAGCGAGTCAGATGTTAGTATGTACCATGATTCTGTCATTATGGACTTTTCGGTAAGTTATCTACCTGTTGTGGGTGATCAGAGTTAATTTAGGGTCACTGGTAGGCTAATATGGGTGTGTGTTCTGAACTGGGTCAGAATTGTTGGCTTTGAGTTTCTATTATTGAGAAATGAGCCATTCGATTGTGATTGAGTTTATTCATGTTCTGGAGTTGTAACGACCCAACCGGTCTTTTTGCGTATTAGGATCTCGTGTCCCTAGATAAAACCTTCCTTTGCGTCTATTCGTGCTTTATGACTCGCGGGAGCGGGTGGTTCGGGATTTAGGAGTGATTTGGATGGTTTAGGAACACTTGGTTCCTTAAGGTTGGCCTATTTGGCCAAATTTGACCTCGGTCAGCATTTTGAGAAAACGACTTCGGAATCGAGTTCTGACAGCTCCAGTAGCTCCATATGATGATTTCAGAATTGGGCGTATGTTCGGCTCGGGTTTCTGATGACCCGGGAGAATTTCGGCGCCCGAAATGGAAATCAGGATTTCCTTATATTCAAAATTTGGGTTGGGACGCGATTTTATGCTATCGAGGTCCGAACAAAATTTCGGAACCGGGGATAGTTCCGTATAGTCATTTATGACTTGTCTGCAAAATTTGGGGTCATTCCGAGTAGTATAGACCCGTTCAACGCAATATAATGAATTCTAGAATTTCTTAAATTCTTAATTTGATTCAAGGGGTTTTGGAGGGTGATTTTGAGTTTCAGCTATTTTTTGAGTGTTCCGTGGGCTCGAGCGAGTCTGTCATATGATTTGGGACTTGTTGGTATATTTTGTCGGGGGATCAGGTGGGCCCAGGGGCCTCCTGGATCCCGTACGAGGCCAAAAACCAACATCACTGCTGGTGTGGCTGCTTCTGGTGTGACCGCACCTGCGGTCTACCAGTCGCAGACGCGATATCGTACCTATGGACCCAGCTATCACTGGAGCGACGCCCATCGCAGGTGCGAGCAGGGCAACCGCAGGAGCGGAGCCGCAGGTGCGGACTCCTTTTCCGCAGGTGCGATGCCCAACCCCAGGCCCAGCTCCGCAGGCGCGGCCATTTCTTCGCAGGTGCGGGACCGCACCTACGGTCCCAAAGTTGCATGTGCGAGAATCCCAGTAGGCAGTCCCTATTTAAGTTCCAAAAACATGGGTCTTTTTCACCACATTCATTTTAAACCCTTATTGTTGAACTCCCAAGCTCCAGGGCACTCCAACCTCGACCAAGATTGTCTAAATTATGAGCCGTCAGGAGTAGTTTTGGAGTTCAGGCGTATCTTTTGATTCGGTCCTTATTCCGAGGAGTGCTTTTATCGAGGTTCGAAGGTTAATACGTCTGATCATCAGTTCGGTGTGAGATACTGACCAGGGTTGGTTATACTTCACGGTGAGCTGCTGTTCCTGGAGATTCCCTGGCAGCACCTTGGAGTTTCCTTTTGTTATTTTTCCCGTCTATTTAATTCAGACTATGGGATTGTATATATATATATATCTATTCTGGTGTATTCTGATAGTTGCCCGCGACACTCGTGACAATAGTTCCTGGCACATACGTGCGTATATTTTGGGTTGTTAGGCTGCATTTTCATACATATGTTTTTATTTTGACTCAAGTATCAGATGTTTTACTTTCATGTCATCAGCAATATTCTGTAAGTAAATGTCTAAAACTGGTAAAAGTTGGATTAATCAGTCATATGGGGAGGGTAACACTTGGTAGAAATTATGTTGGCTTGCCTAACCCCATTGTTGGGCGCCATCACGACCCGTGTGGGAAATTGGGTCATGACAACGTGGTATCAGAGCTCTAGGTTCATGTAAGTCTTACGAGTCCTGAGCAAACCCATAGAGTCTTGCGGATCGGTACGGAGACGTCTGCACTTATCTTCAGGAGGCTACAGGATGTTAGGAAGCCTCTCCTTGTTCTTACTCTATCGTGCAGTCTATGAGTTACTAAATTCATGATTACTATTCTCTCACATATAGTAAGGACGCGTGCATCTCATGTGCCTGATCCGGGAGAGGGTGCCGCCCCCGCCGCTCGAGGCCCTGGTAGGGGCAGGGGTAGAGCACCTGCCCGTGGTAGGGGATGAGGGCGTCCCACAGATATACTGGTCCCGCCACAAGAGGGCCCTATATTAGAGGAGCAGGATGAGGTGCCCCCAGCAGATCCGGCACCCGTAGACTTTATGACGGTGTCGGGATTCTAGAAAGCCATGGGCCGTATGATGAGATTCATGGACATCATGTCCCAACCTGGTTTATTTCCAGCAGACCCTGTCACTTCACAAGCGGGAGGGGGAGCCCAGACCCCTACTGCCTAGGCCGCAGGTCCAACAGTAGCATTACATCCCACCTCGTGTACATTGCCCGTGGATGATTGCGAGCCTGCAGCAGCAACACTAGAGCTTAGACCAGTTGTGGGTGGTGACCAGCATAAGATGTTAGACAGGTGGACCCGGTTATGCCCTCTAGTCTTCGAGGATAAGCGGGGGGAGGATGCCTAGGATTTCATTGATAGGTGCAGGGATAGACTGCACAACATGGGGACCCTGGCGTCCCATGGAGTGGATTTTACTGCATTCTAGTTAGAGGGTAGAGCTCGCAGGTGGTGGCAGTCTTATATTCTCAGCAGGCAGGTCGATTCTCCTACTGTCACTTGGGAGCAGTTCACGCAGATGTTCTTGGACAAATATGTTCCACCCTCTGAGAGGAAAGAGCTGAGGGGTCAGTTTGAGCGGTTGGAGCAGGGGCAGATCTCTATGACGGATTATGAGGCAAGGTTTTCAGAGCTGTCACGCCATGCTCTTATGATATTACCCACCGATGCTGAGAGAGTTAGGAGGTTTATAGCAGGGTTGCTTCCAGGTATTAGGTCCACCATGGCTCGAGAGGTGGAGATGGGTACCCCGTACCAGCTTGTGGTCGAGATAGCTCGACGTATTGAGGGGTACCAGATGAGGAGTAGGGAGCAGGGTCAGCAGGGTTAGCAGGACAAGAGGGCTAGATTTGCAGGTGATTTTAGAGGTTCCCCAGCTAGGGGAAGGGGTCAGTTTGGGGGCAGTCAGCCCAGCAGGCCTCCATATGTGTCACCTCCACCACCTCCCCGAGGTGTCCCAGTTAGGCCCCAGTTCAGTGCCATGCCAGAGCGCTCCTATCGGCCCCCATCTATTCAGGTTCTCTAAGTGGTTATCCCAGTCATCATAGGTCTTTCGATCCTTATTTCAGCGCTATGCCTGAGGGCTCTTGTCACCCTCCGGCCATCCAGGATTCATCTTCAGGGCAGCGAGTAATAGTTCCAGGGGGTTATTTCGAGTGTGGGAACCTGGGACACACATGGAGGTTTTGTCCCGGGTATCGGGGCAAGGCCGTGCAGCAGAGTCACCAGCCTGTGGTTTCAGCACCAGCAGTTCTACCGCCTAGAGGTGGAGGTCAAGTTGGCAGGGGCCTTCCTAGAGGGTGAGGCCATTCCGGTGAGGTTCAGTCAGCTCCAACTCGTTCTGAGGGAGCTCAGCCATCGGGTGCTCCAGCCAGGTTTTATGCCTTTCCGGCCAGATCAGATGCAGTGGCCTCAGACGCCGTGATCACAGGTATTATCTCAGTATGCGGTAGAGAGGCTTCAATATTATCTGATCCGGGATCCACTTATTCATATGTTTCAGCCTTATTTTCTCTTTTTCTGAATGTCTGTAGAGAGTCTTTGGGATATCCTATATATGTGTCCACTCCTGTGTGCGACTCTGTAGTGGTATACCGGGTCTACCGGTCTTGTGTGATTATTTTCTGTGGGCTTGACACCAGAGCCGACCTGTTGTTGCTTGATATGGTTGATTTCGAGGTCATTTTGGGCATGGATTGGCTATCTCCTTATCATGCCGTGCTCGATTGCCATGCCAAGACAGTTACTTTGGCCATGTCTGAGTCTCCTAGGTTGGAATGGAAGGATTCTTCAGTTAGCGCATCCAGCCAGGTTATTTCGTTCTTGAAGCCTCGACATATGGTCGAGAAGGGTTGTCTAGCCTATTTGGCTTATGTGCGGGACACCACCGCTGGGTCTCCGACGATTGATTCGGTTCTTGTTGTTTGAGAGTTTCCAGATGTGTTCCCTTCAGACCTTCAAGGCATGCCTTCAGACCGAGATATAGATTGCTGCATTGATTTGACTCCAGATATTCAGCCTGTTTCTATCCCTCCTTATCGTATGGCTCCTAGGTAGCTAAAAGAGTTGAAGGAGCAGCTTGAGGAATTGTTGGCCAAGGGGTTTATCAGGCCAAGTGTGTCACCGTGGGGTGCTCCAGCCTTGTTTTTGAAGAAGAAGGATGGGTCTATGCGGATGTGTATTGACTACCGCCAGTTGAACAAGGTTACCATTAAGAACAAGTATCCTTTGCCTCGCATCGATGATTTGTTTGACCAGTAGCAGGGTGCTCGTGTGTTCTCTAAGATTGACTTGAGGTCAGGGTATCATCAGTTGAAAATTCGGGCTTCAGATGTTCCGTAGACTGCTTTTCGTACGAGATATGGCCATTATGAGTTCATGGTGATGTCCTTTGGTTTGACTAACGCCCCAACAACCTTTATGGACTTGATGAATAGGGTATTCAGGATGTATATTGATTCCTTCGTCATTGTCTTCATTGATGACATTTTGATTTACTTCCGTAGCATGGGGGAGCACGAGCAANCGATGGTCGGACGAGTGTGAGGCGAGCTTTCAGAAGCTCAAGACAACATTGACCTCAGCGCCAGTTCTAGTATTGCCATCCGATTCTGGGAGGTACTCGGTGTATTGTGACGCTTCACGCGTTGGCTTGGGGTGCGTGTTGATGCAGGAGGGGAGAGTTAGTGCTTATGCTTCACGCCAGCTGAAGTTTCATGAGAAGAACTACCCTGTGCACGATTTGGAGTTGACATCGATTGTTCATGCTCTTAAGATCTGGAGGCACTATTTGTATGGGGTGTCCTGTGAGGTCTACACCGACCACCGCAGCTTGTAGCACTTATTTATACAGAAGGATCTTAATTTGAGGCAGTGCAGATGGTTTGAGTTGTTGAAGGATTATGATATCACCATTCTTTATCACCCGGGCAAGGCTAATGTGGTGGCAGATGCGTTGAGCCGGAAGGCTGAGAGTATGGGTAGCTTGGCTTATATTGTTGCGGAGGAGAGACCTCTAGCCTTGGACATTCAGTCCCTAGCCAATCGCTTGGTGATATTAGATCTTTCAGAACCTCATCGAGTATTGGCATACGTGGTTGCTCAGTCTTCGTTAGTGGGGGAGATTAAGGCCCGATAGTTCTATGATCCGTGCTTGGCAGAGCTTCGGGAAACGGTGGTCCAGGGTAGGGCCAAGGAGGTTACTATTAGCGAGGATGGTATTCTGCGACTTCAGGGCCGCTTATGTGTTCCTAATGTTGGTGGACTGAGGGAGAGGATTCTAGAGGAGGCGCACAGTTCTCGATATTCTATTCACCCTGGTACTACGAAGATGTATCGTGATTTGAAGCAACATTTCTGGTGGAGGCAGATGAAGAAGGACATTGTGGAGTAGGTGACTAGGTGCCTCAATTGCCAGCAGGTTAAGTATGAGCATCAGAGGCCAGGAGGCTTACTTCAGTAGATGCCCATTCCTGAGTGGAAATAGGAGCGCATTGATATGGACTTCGTGGTTGGATTGCCTCGGACTACGCGGAAGGCGGACGCAGTTTGGATCATTGTGGATAGTTTGACCAAATCGGCGCATTTCATTCCAGTAGCTACACATATTCATCTGAGAGGTTGGCAAAGATCTACATTCGGGAGATAGTCCGGTTGCATGGTGTGCCGGTGTCCATCATATCAGATTGAGGCCCTCAATTCACCTCGCACTTCTGGAGAGCATTGCATAGTGAGATGGGCACCCAGATAAACCTTAGCACAACATTTCATCCCCAGACTGATGGTCAGTCTGAGTGTACTATTCAGATTTTGGAGGACATGCTCAGGGCATGTGTGATTGATTTCGGGGGTCAGTGGGACCAGTTCTTGCCTTTGGCCGAGTTTGCTTACAATAATAGTTATCAGTCCATCATTGAGATGGCACCATTCGAGGCGTTGTATGGTCGTCGATGTCGTTCCCCTATCGGGTGGTTTGAGCCCAGCGAGGCTAAGTTATATGGCACCGACCTGGTGAGGGATGCCTTGGAGAGGATAAAGATGATTCAAGAGAGACTCCGTACAACACAGTCCAGACATAAGAGTTACGCGGATCAGAGGGCGCGTGATGTGTCATTCATGGAGGGAGATAGAGTCTTGTTGAAGGTTTCGCCTATGAAGGGTATTATGAGGTTTGGGAAGAAGGGCAAGTTGAGCCCAAGGTTTATAGGTCCATTCGAGGTATTGAAGGGAGTTGGGGAGGTTGCTTATGAGCTGGCCTTGCCTCCCAGCTTATCAGGAGTTCACCCAGTTTTCCATGTTTCCATGTTTCGGAGGTACCACGCCGACTTTTCTCATGTGGTCGATTTCGGCACTATTCAGTTGAATGAGAGGTTGGGCTACGAGGAGAAGCCAATTTCTATTGTTGATAGGCTGCACCGTCAGTTGAGGTCCAAGAGAGTTGCTGCTGTAAAGGTCCAGTGGAGGGGCCAACCAGTTGGAGAGGCGACCTGGGAGTCTGAGGAGGACATGCAGAGCAGATATCCACACTTATTCAGCACCTCAGGTATGATTCTAGACCCATTCGAGGACGAGCGTTTGTTTAAGAGGTGGAAAATGTAACGACCCAGCCAGTTGTTTTGCGTATTAGGATCTCGTGTCCCTCGATGAAACCTTCATTTGCCGCTATTCGTGCTTTATGACTCGCAGGAGCGGGCGGTTCGGGATTTGGGAGTGATTTGGATGGTTTAGGAGCACTTGGTTCCTTAAGGTTGGCCTATTTGGCCAAATTTGACCTCGGTCAGCATATTGAGCAAACGACTTCAGAATCGAGTTCTGACAGCTCTAGTAGCTCCGTATGATGATTTCATACTTGGGCGTATGTTCGGCTCGGGTTTCTGATGACCCGGGAGCATTTTGGCACCCGAAATGGAAATCAGGATTTCCTTATATTTGAAATTTGGGTTGGGACGCGATTTTATGCTATCGAGGTCCGAACAGAATTTCGGGACCGGGGATAGTTCCGTATAGTCATTTATGACTTGTCTGTAAAATTTGGGGTCATTCCGAGTAGTATAGACCCGTTCGGCGCAATATAATGAATTCTAGAATTTCTTAAATTCTTAATTTGATTCAAGGGGTTTTGGAGGGTGATTTTGAGTTTCAGCTATTTTTTGAGTGTTCCGTGGGCTCGAGAGAGTCTGTCATATGATTTGGGACTTGTTGGTATATTTTGTCGGGGGATCAGGTGGGCCCAAGGGCCTCCCAAACCCTGCACGGGGCCAAAAACTAGCATCACTGCTGGTGTGGCTGCTTCTGGTGTGACCGCACCTGCGGTCTACCAATCGCAGGTGAGATATCGCACCTGCGGACCCAGCTATCGTAGGAGCGACCCCCATCGCAGGTGCGAGCAGGGCAGCCGCATGTGCAGACTCCTTCTCTGCAGGTGCGATGCCCTGCCCCAGGCCCAGCTCCGCAGGCGCGACCATTTCTTCGTAGGTAGGGGACCGCACTTGCGGTCCCAATGTCGTAGGTGCGAGAATCCTCATTCATTTTAAACCTTTATTGTTGAACTCCTAATCTCCAGGGCACTCCAACCTCGACCAAGATTGTCTAAGTTATGAGCCGTCAGGAGTAGTTTTGGAGTTCGGGCGCATCTTTTGATCCGGTCCTTGGTCTGAAGAGTGATTTTATCGAGGTCTGAAGGTTGGTACGTCTGATCATCAGTTCGGTGCTAGGTACTGACCGGGGTTGGTTATATTTCACGGTGAGCTGCTCTTCCTGGAGATTCCCTGGCTGCACCTTGGAGTTTTATTTTGTTATTTTTCCCGTATATTTCATTGAGACTATGGGATTGTATATATATATGTATTCTGGTGTATTCTGATAGTTGCCCGCGACACTCGTGACACTAGTTCCTGGCACACACATGCGTATATTTTGGGTTGTTGGGCTGCATTTTCATACATATGTTTATCTTTTGAATCACGTATCAGATGTTTTACTTTCATGTCATCGACAATATCCTGTAAGTAAATGTCTAAAACTGGTAAAAGCTGGATTAATCAGCCATATAGGAAGGGTAACACTTGGTAGAAATTATGTTGGCTTCCCTAACCCGTTGTTGGGCGCCATCACGACCCGTGTGGGAAATTGGGTCATGACAGGAGTGATCTATAAGTTACCCTTCAGTGTTGCGAGGAGTGGTGATTATTGGTTATATGCACATATGGTGCGGTTCTAATTGGGCTTTATAGCTAGATTTGAGTAAGGTAAGTAATTGGGAATTGCGGGATTAAGGCGTGTTGGTTATATACCTTCTGTTTCGGGTGGCATGGTATTGTCCGGTTTTCCCCTGTGGTTATGGCCATGCACTTTGAGTACTTGATGTCGAATTTCGAATGGTTATTGATTTTTGGGCGAGGTGTCTTGAAATATTCCAAGTGGACCGGCGGTTGGATGAGATCGCACAATGTAGCGGATTTATGTAGGGGTATGACCTTTGGTATCAGATTCATGTGTTTTTGAAGTTTTACGGTGTGTGCTAGGCTGTTAGTATGATATGGTGATGGTATTTGTTAATGTCAGGATAATCCTCTCGTGTGGATATTTTATATAATTTGATTTCATTGGGAAGTTGTTGTTAAGTTCCCAAGTTGCACAGGTTTTGGCCTCGAATTGTATCGATGTTTCGAATGGTTAATGTCATGTTATCAAGGTGGTTGTGATGGGTTAGAGAAGGTCGTTGGACCTATAATGAATATTTTCAGAAATTTCTACAGCATAGTTGGAAGGACATATATCGGGAGTCGGCTTAGAAATCTACTATAATTCCTGTTTGGGAAAGGAGAGTTTCATGTCTAGTTGATCGGACAAATGGTTGTTAGTTCTATGTGCTTCTTTCATTTCGGCAGTGTATGGAAGTGTTAGAGCGAGGCATTTCTTGATAAGAGGCGGTATACCGGTATTGGGTTGTTCTGAGCAGTTATTGAGGGTAAGGGTTATTGCTATGAGAGTTGGGTCACGCGGTGTTTTATGTGATTTCATCTGGGGTACGTATATGTCTTGATTCAGCATGTTCGGGCTTGTTCAGTTTATAGTTATGGAAATTTTGATCTTATATATCATTTCAGAAGTGGGAATTTGGTTCTAAGGTTTATGGGCCAGGATTTGGATTTCAAAATTTCAGCGGTATTGTGCTATTGGACCTATATGGGATAGGGTGATGTGGGATCACCCCGAGTATGTGCATGGTAAGATGCGTAACAGTTTGTTAGTGTTGGACAACAACTCTTGGCACGTTCGAGGACGAACATATGTTTAAGTGGGGGAGGATATAACGACCCGGCCGGTCGTTCCATGGGATTTACCCCGTTTCCCCTATTTATGCATTTGTTATGTATCCCTATCTTGTTTTTGATGTGTTGGATCAGTTGGTTTGGGTCCAGAGTGGTTAGAATGAGAGTTTAGGCATTTAGCCTTTTAAAGTGGCCTAATAGTTGAGAAAGTCAACTGAGAGTTGACTTATTGGTAAACTACCTCGGAATGCGGATTTTATGGCTCGAATAGCTTCGTTAGGTGATTTGGGAGTTAGGAGTGTGTTCGGAATGGAGTTTTGATGTTCGGTGTAGAATTAGGCTTGAATTGGCGAAAGTTAGTTTTTGGCGATTTCCGGTCGGCAGTGGAAAATAGGATATATCGGGGTCGGAAAGGGATTCCGGAAGTTGAAGCAGGTCCGTAATGTCATTTTGGATATGTGTGCTATATTTCAGGTCAATCAGATGTGTTTTGGTTGGTTTCAGAATCATTGGCGATATTTAGAAGTTCCAAAGTTCAAAGGCTTTAATTTGATGTTATTTTGGTGTTTTTGCGTTGTTTTTGGTGTTTTGAAGGCTCGACTAAGTATGAATGATGTTATGGGATATGTTGGTATGTTTGGCTGAGGTCCCGAGGGCCTCGGGTATGTTTCAGATGATTAACGGATCGATTTTGAGTTTGGAACTTGGCAGATTTTCTGGTTTTTGTTGCAGAGACTTTTGTTCTTCGCGTTCGCGGGTGGGAGGCCGCGTTCGCGAAGAGTTGTTTTGGGGAGCTGAGTTCTTGTTCTTTGCGTTTGCAAAGAGAAGGATGCGAACACGGAGGTCTGAGTGTGCTGGTCAACGCGTTTGCGTTCAAGTGCACGCGTTCGCGAAGAAGAGTGGGGGGTTGGGGACCCCCAGGTGTTTTGGCCTATGCGTTCGCGTGTCAGGGACGCGTTCGCGAAGGCCTGTGTAGGCAGTGCTTCGCGTTCGCAGGCTCGTGGTCACGTTCGCATAGTGTAAATTAGTCATGTTGGGAATTGTTCTATGCAAACGCGGTCCAGTTGACGCGTTCGCGAAGAAGGAATTTATTTTGCTGGGCAGAATGTTTAAATAAGGATGGGGTGCGAATTTGGTTTTCATTTCCTCCATCGTTGCATGCGAATTTGAGAGCTTTTGAGAGGGGATTGAAGGGAAATCAAGGGAAGTCATTTGGAGGTAAGAATTTCAACTTCATAAAACGTTTCTATGTCAATTCCTAGGTCCTCTCAACGGCGACTAAGGAGTTGCATATTTAGTCAGAACCTTATGTTAAATTATGTTCTAAAAATTTGTGAAATATTTGGGCTATAAGCCGTGTTTGGGGCCTCGTGCCGATCTGCTTAGACCCTTTGAGGGATTTTTTTTACTGTTGTTATCCTCACTATTTGTTGATGATTTCACTCAGCATCATTGTGCAAACTGTTTTATTTGAAACTCAGCATGATTTACACCACTTTGAGATTTAAACTGATGTTTGGGTCGAGTACCCTGTTTTTACTGATTTTCCCGAGGGGCCTTTCGAGTGGTTCTGCTGATTGTGGTCGAGGGCCAGAGTGATGGTGAGGTGCTGAGTGAGGCAGAGGGCCTGATTGTGAGGATATGATACGCCACGAGATGGCTTGATATGATACGCCACGAGATGGCTTGATATTAGCGCTTGGGCTGAAGGAGCCCCTCCGAAGACGGAGTCTGTACACACCCCCAGTGAGTGCAGGTACCTACTGAGCGCGAGTGCCGAGTGCTAAGTGACGAGTGATTTGGGAGGCATGAGTGACTGTGAGGAATGAGTGACTGTGAGGTGCTGAGTGACTGATTGTGAAATATGTTTTTCCCGAGGGGCTACTGATGATTTACTACTCTCACTCTGAGCTTATGAAATATGTTTATCCGAGGGGCCTCTATATGATTCATTTCGTTTTTATACTAAACCTTTTGGTTGAAGTTGTTGATAAATATACTTTCCTTAAAGGATTTTTCTGAAGATGATTTGAGACATGATGATTTCACATATCTATGTTATACTGTTGGAAAGAAAGGCTATGCCTCTTGTGATTTGATGACATTGATTTTATGTGTTTCTTGCTGCTCAAACCTGATTTATTTTCATTACTACTGAGTTGGAGAACTCACATTACTCCCTGCACCTTGTGTGCAGATTCAGGTATTAGGGCAAGGTGAGCTGTCTATCTGTTCCAGAGATCCTCGGAGGTTTGCAAGGTGGCTACATGCGTCCGCAGTCCTGCTCCCTCTCTTGTTTAATATTATAGAATTTAATTTCGTCGAGTTGTATATTTATGTAGATGCTCATGACCAGTGACTCTGGGTTCTCGGGGGTTGTATTTTGAATGTTCAATATAGATTTATCTGTTATAAATGTTTAAAGGGAACTTTTATGGGAATTTATTATGATTTGAGTGAAGTTTTGGCAGGCCTAGTTCCATGATAGGCGCCAACACGACTGGCCTGGATTTGGGGTCGTGACAACGCCATTCTAAAATCAGTGAGAAATACGTAGTCCTGGGTTTCATACCCTCAGTACAAGATTTATAACCATTACTTACCTCTACCGGCTACAACACTAGTCCGCTATGCTCTTGCCCCTCAAATTGGCTCCCGATTGCTTCATATCTATCCAAAACCAGTTTAACATCATTAATATATACTAAAGGAACACAACCCAATCGAAAACTATCAAAATTATACAAGAATCTCGAAATTCGGCCAAACCCAAGCCCCGGGGTCACATCTCGAAATTCGATAAAAATCACAAAACTAGAATCCTCATTCCCTTACGAGTCTACCCATACCAAATTTACCAAAATCCGACTTCAATTTCCCACTCAAAACACCAAAAGAATCTTCCAAAATTTCCTCCCATTTCCCCCAACTTTTCTACTTTAATTCCTCAAATTGCATGGTGAAAATCAAGACAAATTCATGAAATTGAACAAAAAATGATTGAAGAACACTTACCACAAGAACCCCACTGAAAAGCTCGTCCAAAATGTCCTTCCCCCGAGCTCTCTAATGGAAAAACAAGTTATGGCCAAGAACCTCCGAAATAGAACTTAAAAATTGTCTGCCCATGCCTCTTTCTTCACTGCGATCGCGGAAGCTCCCACGCGATCGCAAAGAAGAAATCTTTTGCCCCATCAAATTACCCTACGTGATCGCAGACATCCACACGCGACCGTGATTCAGCAGGACATAAACCCACGCGATCGCGAAGAACAACGGCTCAGCCCACTCACGCGCCCTTCAACTCTATGCGAACGCGAACAACACCACGCAATTGCACTGCACAACAACCTCACACTCACGCGATCGCGAAATCCACCATGTTATCGCATATAACAAACATCCTGCCATCCCCCAGCTAGGTCTACGCGATCGCAAACACCCTCCCACGATTGCGTAGAAGGAAACCAAAAACTCACACCAGCAAAAATCTGCCTAGTTTTTAAGCCAAGAGTTGGTCTGTTAACTACCCGAAACACACCCGAGGCCCTCGGGACCTCAACCAAACATACCAAAATATCCCATAACATCATTCATACTTAGTCGAGCCTTCAAAACACCAAAAACAACGCAAAAACACCAAAATAACATCAAATTAAGGCCTTTGAACTATGGAACTTGTAAATATCGCCAATGATTCTGAAACCAACCAAAACACATCCGATTGACCTGAAATATTGCACACATATCCAAAATGACATTACGGACCTGCTCCAACTTCCGGAATCCCATTCCGACCCCGATATATCCTATTTTCCACTGCCGACCAGAAATCGCCAATAACTAACTTTTGCCAATTCAAGCCTAATTCTACACCGTACATCAAAACTCCATTCCGAACACACTCCTAAGTCACAATCACCTAACGAAACCATCCGAGTCATAAAATTCGCATTTCGAGGTCGTTCACCAATAAGTCAACTCTCAGCTGATCTTTCTCAACTATTAGGCTACCTTGAGAGACTAAATGCCTCAATTCTCACCATGACTACTCTGAACCTGAACCAACCAACCCAACACACATAAATGAAGCTGAACCACATAAAATGAAGCAGAAACGGGGGAAACGAGGCTAAACTCTCGAAACGACCGGCTGGGTCGTTACATCCTCCCCCACTTAAATATACGTTTGTCCTCGAACGTGCCAAGAGTTGTTCTCCAACACCATCAAATTGTTACGTAGTTTACCATGCACATACTCGGGGGTGATCCCACATCACCCTATCCCATGTAGGTCCAATAGCACAATACCGTTGAAATTTCAAAATCCAAATCCTAGCCCATAAACCTTAGAACCAAATTCCCACTTCTTAAATAATATACAAGATCAAAATTCCATAACTACAAACTAAACAAGTACGAACATGTCGAATCAAGCCATATATGCACCCCAGATGAAATCACATAATACACCGCGCAACTCAAACACTCATAGCGATAACTCTTAATCACCATAACTGGTCAGAACAACCCAATACCGGTACATAACCTCTTATCAAGAAATGCCTCGCTCTAACACTTCCATATATTACCGATGAAGAAAGAAGCACGTAGAACTAACAACCATCGTCCGATCAGTCAGACATGAAGTTCCCCCCTTCCCAAACAGGAATTATATCAGATTTCTAAGCCGACTCCCGATATTTATCCTTCCAACTATGCTGTAGAAAATTCTAAAAATTTTCACTCTAGGTCCAATGACCTCTCCTTATCCATCACGGCCACCCTGATGACATGACACATTGATACAATTCGAAGCCATAACATGTGCACCTTGTGCACTTAACAACAACTTCCCAATGTAATCAAATTATATAAAATATCCACACGAGAAGACTATCCTGCCATTAACAATTACCACACTATATCATGCTAACAGCCTGGCACACACCGTAAAAATCAAAACACACGAATCCATTACCAAAGATCATACCCCTAAATAACTCTGCTACACTGCGCGATCTCATCCAAACGCAGGTGCACTTGAAATACTTTAAGACACCTTGCCCAAAGTCAATAACCATTCGAAATTTGCCATCAGGTACTCAAAGTGCATTGCCATAACCACAGGGGAAACCAGACGATACCATGCCACCTGAAACAGAAGGTATATAACCAGCACGTCTCAATCCTGCAACACCCAATTACTTACCTTACTCAAATCTAGCTATAAATCCCAGATCGAACCGCACCATATGTGCATATAACCCATAATCACCACTCCTCGCAACACCGAAGGGTAACTCATAGATCACTTTAGAACATGAACAAACTCAATCACAATCGAATGGTACATTCCTCAATAATAGAAATTCGGAGCCAGCAATTCCGACCCGATGCAGAACACACACCCATATAAGCCTACCACTAATCCTAAATTAACTCTGATCACCCACAACAGATAGATAACTTACCAAAAAGTTTACAATGACGGAATCATGATACATACTAACATCCGACTAGCTCAGCTCGCATCTTCACAGTTCACTACCACAAAATATCCTGTTTATGAGAACTCTCAGTCTCGAAATACATGACATAAAGACTACCATATCTGATCACAACTCCACCGCTCGAATACATAACACATCCCAAATACTCACTCATTCCACGAGGGATACCCCTATAATTCTTTCGTTTACCAAGCAACCTTGAATATCAACAGTCGATCCAACAATAGGGCGCCGTGATACTAATAAAGTACCCTAAACTCAAACACATTGCTCTTTCGGAAATGTATACCCTCATCAAGTCGCACCAATTAGTGATATCATCTACCTAGTCATCTGAAACTGCCTATGCTGCCTAAGAATTTATGACCGTCCTTCCAGAACCTAACCGTGATCTCACATATGCAAATCTCAACTCTACCTAACATACCGCACACGTCATGCCAACCTAGGAAAAATACGGGAACTCCATGGCCCCTTCTGATCCACAAGCAACTATGTATCCAACTATCCAAGAACTTCCATTTTATCCCATTTAGAAGAAAATTCACTACACATCAAAAGAAAATATGCACCCTTAACCGCGGTAGAAACCATCAGGAACTATGCAAATCCCATCTGCACAACACCAAACCATCAGGACTGAATTCTTCTAACTCAACCAAGCTACGCATGCCACAAAAAATCCAAGAGCATTGCTAAGAAACACCCGTAAAAAAAAACTCGTCACCTCATGAACATCCAAAGAACTAATCGTATCCCTTACCATGCCGATCCGACATACTACCAAGTTGCCTTGTTTACCTAAGTTTTGTTTGACTTACCTTCAAATTGATACTTCTCCCTGCCGTAATACCACAATTTTTCAACCCAGACTCATCACACGCGACCCAAGCATAAAACCATACCGTCTAAGGCTCATAAGCCGCCAAATACTCTCTCAAATATCCCCAAAAGTACCACATTCAAAATACTTACCCTGAAGAGACTTCTCGCGAACCTAAAGCCATTACCTTTACCTTCCTGATACTGATATGTAGAATCCGTGATGATATAGAAATACCAAAAGTTTTGACATCCTCTAACGTAAATCTCAATCCCACTGACCAATTAGACAGGATCGACCTGACCCACTTGCACACTGACATACTAGGAAAGTAATTCACTCACTTGAAGCCACAAGCAAATTCATACACTGCACTCACTATACCTTTTACAATTTCCACTAAATCATTCAATATAACCCAGTTACCCAATAGAGCACATTACAACCTATATCGAAGAAATTCCCATTACTCATGACATTCCCAGACCCCACACCTGCAGGTCATAATTGATTTACCAATATACCTCAAACTGAAACTAATACCAAACATAATCGTGCAATCAACTTATCATTAACATACTCCCACTCTTGGATCAAAGCCAACGATAGAGACAAACAATAACTTACAATGCCCATAATAACACCATCCGTCTAACAGCTCAAGTCATCTGCAAATCTCGCATTCACCATTGCAATAGTCACGCCAACTTCCACAAACGATCTAAACTCCAATTACAACATATATCATTTTACTGGTAGAAGAGAACTTATTACAGAACTTCATAGGGACCACACACCCTAGGAAAACCCACAGGAGTTACCCTTTCCCGCTAAGCCCCAACTGATATCTCTCCATACACTTCTGAAGACCATAACTATCACGCAATCACTACACCTTCCTGCATCTGAATACAAACAACGCCTACCCTCGAGGAATCACAATACGCGGTAAAAACTTGAAGCTTATGGAAGAACTAACACTGGAGCGGTGGTCACAGAAATCTCGAGCTTCTGGAAGCTCTACCCACATATGTCTGACCACATGGATACCCTCACTAGACACCACGTGTCCCAAGAATGTTACTGAACCGAGCCAAAATTCACACTCGGAGAATTGGCATAGAGCCTTTCCTCCCTGAATCCTTATAATGCCATCCTCAAATACTGAGTATGCTACTCCTGGCTACGCGAATATGCTAGGATGCCATCAATGAATACAATATCAAGGAGCTCTAAAATGGCTGGAATACACCGCTAATCAAATGCATGAACGCTACTGGGGCAATGATCAACTCCAACGACATCACCAGGAACTCATAACCCAACAGAAAAAACTGCTTCACTCCACAACTACACAACATGAGAGGTCTTCCAACATACTCACAACTCAAGGCCACATACCAAATCGAGACAGAAATCATACACTCAATAAATCTTACCACATTTCCAGCCAACCCTTTTGTCACAAATCACAGCCTGAACACATCTAACCACCAAATCACACCTATCACATAGGCATCTAGTCACCAATTCTCGTCAATAAGAACAAAAACGGACATATAAGTCCCTAAATACATGTGCCCACACAACGAAAATCTCAGCAATCAAGCCACATAATGAATCCGGCCTCAAGTCCTCCAGACTGGCCCATTACTAACATGCCAAATCACATCTCATCCATGGAAGCCACAAGTCGACGATGCACAGTTGATACCAAACACTCTCGTGCGCGTTCGAATACATGGAAGGAATTCAAGAGTTACGCTCTTGGCTGGATACAATGGATTCGCACGATAAAATTTAAAAATGTGAGATTTTCCTAAGGGTTCTGCAGCCTCTCGAAGATAAGTACAGACGTCTCCGTACCGATCCGCAAGACTCTACTAAACCTGCTCATGACTGATGAGTCCTATGTAACCTAGCGCTTTGATACCAAACTGTCACGACCCCAAATCTAGGCAAGTCGTGATGGTGCCTATCGTGGAACTAGGCCATCCAAAACTACAATAAAATCATAAGAAGCTTCCATTTACATCTTTACTATACTGATAACCCATAAAGGTTTCCTTTAAACATTTATAAAACAGTTAAAGCTATACTGAATATAAAATACAACCCCCGAGAACCCGGAGTCACTGATCATGAGCATCTACATAAATTATACAACTCAAAAGAAAATAAACTCTATAATAGTAAACAGGAGAGAGAGCAGGACTGCGGACGCATGCAGCTACTTCACAAACCTCCGAGAATATCTGGAACAGATAGACAACTCACCCTACCCTAACACCTGGATCTGCACATAAGGTGCGGGGAGTAATGTGAGTACACCAACTCAGTAGTAATGAAAATAAATGATGTCTGAGCAGCAATAAACACATAAAATCAATTCATCAATTCACAATAAGCACAATCTTTCTTTCCAACAATGTATACGTTAAATCATCACGCTTAAAACCCAATTTCAGTAAATCCTTTGAAAAATGTATATTTTTCAACAACTTCAAACCAAAAGATTTAGTATGGAAATGAAATGAATCATATAGAGGCCCCTCGGGCAAAACATATTTCGTAAGTTCAGAGTGAAAGTAGTAAAATCATAAGTAGCCCCTCGGGCAAAACATGTATCATAATCAGCCCCTCGGGCATGCCTCACAGTCACTCATAATCAGCCCCTCGGGCATACCTCACCATCACTCGTAATCAATCACTCAGCACCTCACAGTCACTCATGCCTCCCAATCACTCGTCACTCGGCACTCGGTGCGCTCACTGGGGGTGTGTGCAAACTCCGGAAGGGCTTCTTCAGCCCAAGCGCTAATATCAAGCCACCTCGTGGCGCATCATATCCTCACAATCAGGACCTCGGCCTCACTTAGCAGAACCTCTCAAAAAGCCCCTCGGGCGAATTAGTAAAACAGGGTACTCGACCCAAAATATCATTTTTAAATCTCAAAGTAGTGTAAATCAGGCCGAGTTTCGAAAACAGAAAACACAATGTGGCTGAGTGAAATCATCAATAAATAGTAAGGAAAATAGAAGTAAAAATCCACCAAGGGGTCTAAACAGATCGGCACGAGGCCCCAAACATGGCTTATAGCCCAAATATTTCACCAATATTTTGGTACATAATTTAACATAAGGTTTAGAGTAAAATACGCAACTCAATAGTTGCTGCGGAGAGGACCAAGTCCAATCCAAAAATCAGTGCGCGCCACATACTCGTCATCCGACATGTGCGCCATTCTAAAATCAGTGAGAAATACGTAGTCCGGGGTTTCATACCCTCAAGATAAGATTTATAACCATTACTTACCTCTACCGGGCCATAACACTAGTCCACTATGCTCTTGCCCCTCAAATTGACTCCCGATTGCTCCGAATCTTTCCAAAACTAATTTAACATCATTAATATTTACTAAAGGAACACAACCCAATAGAAAACTATCAAATTATACAAGAATATCAAAATTCGGCCAAACCCGAGCCCCGAGCCCACATCTCAAAATTCGATAAAAATTACAAAACTAGAATCCTCATTCCCTTACGAATCTACCCATACCAAATTTACCAAAATCCTACCTCAATTGCCCACTCAAATCACCAAAAGAATTTTCCAAATTTTCCTCCCATTCTCCCCAACTTTTCTACTTTAATTCCTCAAATTGCATGGTGAAAATCAAGACAAATTCATGAAATTGAACAAAAAATGATTGAAGAACACTTACCACAAGAACCCCGCTGAAAATCTCATCCAAAATGTCCTTCCCCCGAGCTCTCTAATGGAAAAACAAGTTATGGCCAAGAACCCCCGAAATAGAACTTAAAAACTGTCTGCCCATGCCTCTTTCTTCACTCTGATCGCGGAAGCTCCCACGCGATCGCGAAGAACAAATCTGTTGCCCCATCAAATTACACTAAGTGATCACAGACATCCACACACGATCGCAATTCAACAGGACATAACCCACGCGATCGCAAACCACTCTACGCAATCGCGAAGAACAACGGCTCTGCCCAGGCACACGCCTTTCAACTCTATGCGAACGCGAACAACACCACGCGATCGCACTGCACAACAACATCAAACTCACGCGATCGCGACCTCCACCATGTGATTGCATATAAAAAAAATCCTACAAACCCCCAGCTAGGTCTACGCGATCGCAAACACCCTCCCGCGATCGCGTAAAAGGAAACTAAAAACTCACACCAGCAAAAATCTACCCAGTTTTTAAGCCAACAGTTGGTCCGTTAACCACCCGAAATACACTCGAGGCCCTCAGAACCTCAACCAAATATACCATCATATCCCATAACATCATTCAAACTTAGTCGAGCCTTCGAAAAACCAAAAACAATTGCAAAAATACCAAAATCACATCAAATTCAAGCCTATGAACTTTGGAACTTCTAAATATCGCCAATGATGCCGAAACTAACCAAAACACATCTGATTGACTTGAAATTTAACACACATATCCAAAATGGCATTACGGACCTTCTCCAACTTTCAGAATCCCATTCCGATCCCGATATATCCTATTTTTCACTACCGATCGGAAATCGCCAAAAACTAACTTTCGCCAATTCAAGCCTATTCTACACCGGACATCAAAACTCCATTCAGAACACACTCCTAAGTCCCAATTCACCTAACAGAACCATCCGAGCCATAAAATCTGCATTTCAAGGTCGTTCACCAATAAGTCAACTCTCAGTTGACCTTTCTCAACTATTAGGCTACCTTGAGAGACTAAACGTCTCAATTCTCACCATGACCACTCTGAACCCGAACCAACCAACTCAACACGCATAAATGAAGCTAAACCACATAAAATGAAGTAGAAACGGGGGAAACGGGTCTAAACTCTCGGAACGACCGACCGGGTCGTTACATATATATATATATATATATATTGTAGATAAATTTTAATAATGATTAAGAACATATGTTATCTGTTTTGTTGCAACACATTGATGTTATATTGTACTACTTGAGAAAAATAGGAAAGTGTGGTCCCCACAACAAGATAAGGTTTACAACCACTGATTGCATGTTCAAGAATAGAATTGAGCAAATTTATTAGAGGTACATCAATGCTCCTCCCGAAAAGAAGTTTGTTGTTGTCAAACCCTAGGACGTCGTGGCAGAATACATATTGGGGTACATATTACTCGCAAATGTTGCATGGGATCAAGTTGATTTCGTAATCATGCCCATCAACATTGTAGAAAAATTTCATTGGTTGTTGGTTGTTTTTGACATTACTGATAGGGCTCTTTATGTGTATAATTCGATGGTCTCTTCACATAATCAAATCATTGTTGAATTTGTCGTCACCAGGTTTGTTGTTATGATCCCCCCCTTTACTTGTCATGCACCGGTTTCTATGGCAAGCATCTAGATATCAAATTCAAGAATACAAAGGCATACATTGAAAAAGGCATTATTGACCCTATTGAAATTAAGTGGTTCGTCGGTGAGATACCACAGCAAAAAGAGGGATCACTGTATGAAAAAGATTCTTTTCCTTGTATCTATTTAACAGAATTTTCTTTGCTCACTATATGCTAAATATTTCCCATTTTTTTCTTTTTGCAGTGACTGTGGTGTATACGTTGCTGCCTTTACAGAGTATGACAACATTGGAGACCTAGAAATTTCTAAAAATGACCTTTCTGATATTGATCAATATCGTAGACGCTATGGAGCGCTATTGCGGGCCCATGCTAGGAAGAAGCAAGATACTGGTGCAATTAGTGAGAGTGAGGTGACTGGCAAATTAGTAAGGAAAAAAATGTGCACCAGATGTGAACGAGAGAACACAAATCCAGAAGAAGAAGAACTATTTGCCATTTTTTGTAGGGAAAATGTAGTTAAATTGTTTAGTTGCAGTTGGTTTTGTATAAAAAATTGTATACAAATTGTTACTTATGAACAAGTTAGTTGAAGTTTAACTGTAGCAGATTTGTGCTACAATTATTTTACCCTATGTTTTGTTATTTTATCCAGGATACTAGTGCTAATAGTAGGAAACATTCTGTCATTTTTATCTTCACTGGTTGAAAGTTATTAGTACTTGATCTCATTATTGTTAGCATATAACTCCTTTAGAACTTAATTATTATGTAGTTATTCCGTCAACTCCAGATTATGTAGTTATTTTGTATATTTTTTGTAGATAAATTATAAGAGTCATTAATAACTAATGATTTGTGCTAAATATAATTAAACAAATGTGTATTATATATACAAACATTCATAATCCAAAGCAAGTTATGAAAGTTTGAAGTCAATACAGAATGGTAATTAAACAAAACAAATTCAAACCAACTACATTAAGAGTTGAAAACACCTCAACTATAATTCTCCTGAACTCCTCAACATTTTTTATCAAAATAAATCTATTCACTATATAAAATTTTATTTCTTCTTGGGAGCATTCTTGCAAAATTTTTTGTTATGCCCTTCTATTCCGCAGTTACCACATGAAACCTTGTACTACTTTGCATTTACTTCATCATATGTTTTGTATCTTTGTTTTTGAGGTCTTCCTGACTGCCTTTTCTCGGTAGGTGTATTTACAACTTCTTCAGCTATACGTTGTTGCACATTCCATTTGATTTCATCAGGCAGCGAGTCTACTAGTATTTCATAAATATGCAAGAGTCTCTTCCTCGTGTAATAAAGAGAACAATAGTTTTCATAAGACTCATTAAAGCAGCCAAAGCATGTGCACAACGAAGTTCATCAACCTGGAATTGTCCACAACTACATCTCTTGTTTTCAAGACAAACAATATAACACTTCACACCATCTATCACTGTATGGATGTGATCTGTTAAAGCCCTCACCTACAATTACATTACAAACCCAACAAACTATCTACAATATAGCTACAAAATAACAACAATGATTCAACAATTTTCTACAATGTCTGTTAATATTTTAGCTTGATGCAAGAAATAATCAGATGTTATTGGATATACTTACTCTAAGCTTCTACGACAATGTTCTGTTGTCCTCCAACTCTTTGTTGCATTTTTTCCCAAGGTATGTGAATGTAACCTTTGCTTTCAATAACTTTTCATTAGTCATTCAAGAAGAGTCCTCATGTACTCTAATAGTTCTACTAGCGGCAACTCTCTTGCATCTCTTGTTACCGCATTCAATGATTCTGCAATGTTTGATATCATAGTCCAAGTTCTGTTCACCGTAGCATGTACTTGAGACCATATGTGATAGCCAATATCGTATAAGTATGCTTTAACACACATGTCAATCTCTTCAATCTTTGACATCCTTTCATTAAATTCATCAAGCGTGTATGATCGTACCGTGGCAAAGTACAATTCGCTTAACTTTAGATGACCATTCTTGAACTTTGACCTTATATTTTTCCAAATATGCCACATGCAAGAATAATGTGGCATGCCGGGATAAACAATAGATGTTTCCTTCAAGATAATCTCATTCCGATCTGAAACAACACACATATTTCATTTTTCACCATATGCATGTTTGAATTGCTCAAAAAACCACTTCCATGATGCGTCATTTTTTGAATCAACAACAACATGTGTCAGTGGTAATATGCTACCTATCATATGTGGAAAAAAGCAATTCAATTTCCATCATAAAACTGTAGAGGAAAAAATATGCATACAAACTACAAATTTTCAATAATATATCTACAATAAATCCACAATACCTGCTGTATCCATTGTGCTAGTCGTTAGCATTATTCCCCTGTATACTGACTTCAAGAAGGTCCCATCAACTACTACAACTGGCCTACAATATTTCCAACCATTGATTGACGTACTAATCACAACAGATGCATACAAGAAAAAGTCATCGTCAATCTTCTTCAATTTAATTACCGACCCCGGATAAGTCTTCTCCAGAATATACAAATAACTAGGCAATCGACTGTAGGAGTCAACATGATGACCTCTCAAAAATTCCAAAACCTTTTCCTTTGCTCTCCAAGCTTGCATGTATGTTAAGTTCACGCCGTGTTCAGACACCATATCAGTTTGTATGTCTTTTGGTGTGTAAATTGTCTTAGGATCAGCATGTTTTGGTATAACCATGCTACCCACTACCATAGTAGTAAGTTTGCGTTGTATGTATGTATTGTCCATCAAAGAGCATGTGCGCAAGCTGTTGAATTTTTGAACCTTGAACATTGCTGAATCATTTATGCTCGTGGACTTGAAGTGCCATGTACAATTTTCCCCAACACATACCAGGCAACAGCTACAGAATAAAAATAATTTAAACAATGATATGAAAATTGTAGATAAAAAAATGTTGTTTAAGCATGAAAATAGTACATATAACAATTTATATACAAAAAAAAACTACAAATTATCTACAATTTGTATACAAAGATATCACAAACAATGAAGAAGTAAAAAAAACTACAAATTGAACAAAGCATGATTTTTGACCATTGATATGTTCTTACCTTCCAACACTAGACCTTTTCACCCTAAATTGGAACTTGTTCATGACATAATAGTGCTTCATTGCACTGACAATTATTTGCTTGTCTTTGTATATTTGTCCTACTTCAATAATAGTTGGTGTATTTTCTGTTATGATTGTAATTTCATATTCCACTATTGCTGGAGATGTTGGCATATCAATCAACTTAAGTGTTCCAAATGAAGCTGCAATCAATTAAAGCTAAATACAGGTATGATATATATTGTAGATTTTTTGTAGTAAAATTGTAGAACAAATAAAATTCAATACTTATATATTGATCTACACATGTTATGTAGTTTTTCTGTAGAAAAATTATAGAACAAATGAAATTCAATACTAATATATATCTACACATGTTATGTAGTTTTTTTGTAAAAATATTGTAGAAAAATGGTAGAAACAATTAGATATAAACAAATTTCAATACTGGTATAACAAATCAAACCTGCAATTGTGTTCGAACTAGAGATACTCAATTCCAACCGAAATCACACACTGTTATACATAGCGGATACATTCCTAAGCTTTTGTTTTCCTTTTTCATCTCCATGTATACTCGAACTCCCATATCGTTTCTAATTTCCATTGTAGGACAATGTTCGTTGACAATGTATTTGATTTTGATTATTTTTCTGATGCATTTGATCATTAGATGCTCTGCGATTGTAGAATTCAATTGGCCATAACTTGCATCTTCTCAGACTACAATTCAATCGATATGAAAATCTCTGTATCTCCCAAAGTTATCTAAATTCCCATTTAGCTGAAGCATAATAAATATTTTCGACATTATTGCGCGTGATTCAGTATAATTATAACTAATTTATCCGTCTTTGCTTGTGAAGCCAGAATATACAGTGAAAACAGAGTATTTCGAAAAATAGAGTGCCGAAATTGTGAGAGAAACAAGCTTAATTAATGGCGAGTAATGCGTTGAAGAAAATCTCAGAAGAATTAGTGATCTTCGACCTGTCAATAATTTCTCTGAGATGGAATTTCACTTTCTTCTTTTGTTAATATGTTTAACCTAACTATAATAAAGTGGGAGAAAAACATGAGAGAGACTGTCATGTTGAGTTTTTTATAGTCATAACTTATGAATGGAGCACTTTGCTTTCTCCTTCTTCGTCTTCTTCAGTTGTGCTGCCATGGACCATGAGTATCGTCTGAGTTGAATCACCTGCAGAACTGCTCATCTTCGTTGCATTAACTCTGATACTATTGATTTTATCATTGGTGATGTGTGTCTAGAATTCATGGTTTAACACGTTATATACCTTACATTTTATGTGCGTTAATGATAAAAATAAACTTTGTATGTGCCTAATGGAGTCTATTTCATGTGTAGGTGAATTGGAGATGGAATCCGAGCTAAATGGATGCATAAACGTCGAAAATACGCTCAAGAGGTGAAGAGGAGTGCACTGGGCTATAGTCGGGCGTTTGGGCTGTAAAGCCTGGTCATACCAGGTTATAGCTGGGCGTTTGGGCTATAAAGACTGGTAGGACCAGGCGTTATCCAGTCCTTAGAGCCCTAACGCCAGGACTGGCTTGGCTTTATCCAGGCGTTTGGGCCATAAAGCCAGGTCCCTGGTCTGGTCCAATCCGAGTTTTGAAGATTTTAAGTGTTTCCCGGTTTGAATAGAAGTCTCCTACACATTTAGGGTTTGTCCCAAGCATATAAATAGACCCCAAAAACACATCTTTAAGAGGAGATGCCATTAGAGACAAGAGACGCCTGTGGAATACTACTCAGAGAAGCAAAACATTGATTTTTACAGCTTTTATTCATTACTTTGTAGTTTAATTATGCAAGTTATTTTAGAGCTGATTATTATGAGCATGTTTAACTAATTTCCTTAATCTAGGGTTTTGGTGGAAGCCGTTGGGGATGAACTTATTATGATATTAATATAGTTTGATTGGTTGATTAAACTCTTTTTGTTAAACTACGTTCTTGTTGTAGTTGATTTGAAAGGCCCTCAATTAGCTGTTCCTATTTATTATGTATCTACTTGAGAGAGAGAGTGCATATTTAGGTAGTTGTTTGAACAACATCACTCCCGGAGTATAGACGAAAGTCATAACTGAGGGTTTAGAGGTTGGATTAGAAATAACGATACCTCGGGTGCAATCTAAAGTGAGCTGTAATTCAATCTAGCTAGCGTAAATTTTGAGAGTGCATCTAGTAAATTATCATAATTACTTGAGAGAGATTTATGGTAGATAGATTGTTCATGATTGATAGAGACAACTAATCTAAACTATAAGAAGTATCCGAGAAGGAAGTTCACCAACGAAGGAAACCATAGCCTTAGACCTTTATTACAATTGTTTATACCTTATTGTAGTTAATCTTTAGTTTTAATAATTTCATTCAGTTGTAGTAGTTTAAACAACACCAAGTGAAAGTTTAGTATTCTTACAACTTGCTTGATACGTTAACTCCCTGTGGGATCGAGTCTGGGCTTAATACCCCAGATTATATTTGCAACGCCATTAGTCTTTTTATAAGACATAGTTGAGCGTGATCAAATTTTGGCGCCGTTGCCGGGGAGTTAATGTTATTATCAAGTGTAGTTGTAGGTGTACATATTGCTAGGTTTCAGGTTTGATTTTTTTTTTAGTATTTGATTTTTATTTTATTTATTTTTAGTTGTATTTGTTAATTTGAAAAACATGGCATCATGGAATTATGAGAGTTTGGATGTTGGTAATTCTACTTTTGATCCTCGTTATGCATATTATGGAGGAAGCCACCCAGGACAAAATTATCAAAATATTCCCGAGAGTGAGTTATGTGCACCAACTCAATATTATGTGTGGAATGTGTGTGATATGTGTGGTGGTCAAGATGGTCACTTTCATGGTTGTGCTTATATTTCTTATCTTCCCCCAACCCCTTACTTTGATGGTTCTTCTTTTTCTTGTGAAGTTAATAGAAACAAAGAACCCAGTGATGATGACCTGAAAAGGATCGAGGATATGATGAAGTGCCTTTTGGAACAACATGAGGGGATACAACTGCGGGTACAAAGGCAAGATGCAACTATTTGCAACTTGGAGGTTCAGGTGAGTCAACTAGTTGAAGTTTTTAATGCTCAATATGCCAATATTATGGATAGTACCCAGGAACAGTATACATTAGAGATGGAAATTGAGGTGCCAATGGAGGGGTCCAAAGTAGAAACCCAACACTCTAACCAACTAGAATTTGAGGATGCCGATGTTGAAGAAGTAATACTAGAGTCAACCAGGGA
>ML390391.1:0-10798 GCA_005239525.1 Nicotiana knightiana | reverse complement strand
TAATGGAGTCTATTTCATGTGTAGGTGAATTGGAGATGGAAGCCGAGCTAAATGGATGCATAAACGTCAAAAATACGCTCAAGAGGTGAAGAGGAGTACACTAGGCTATAGTCGGGCGTTTGGGCTGTAAAGACTGGTTATACCAGGCTATAGCTGTGCGTTTGGGCTATAAATCCTAGTAGGACCAGGCGTTATCCAGGCCTTAGAGCCATAACGCCAGGCCAGGCCTGGCTTTATCCAGGCGTTTGGGCCATAAAGCCAGGTCTCTGGTCTGGTCCAATCCGAGTTTTGAAGATTTTAAGTGTTTCCCGGTTTGAATAGAAGTCTCCTACACGTTTAGGGTTTGTCCCAAACATATAAATAGACCCAAAAACACAGCTTTAAGAGGAGATTCCATTAGAGACAAGAGACGTTTGTGGAATACTACTCAGAGAAGCAAAACATTGATTTTTACAGCTTTTATTCATTACTTTGTAGTTTAATTATGCAACTTATTTTAGAGTTGATTATTATGAGCATGTTTAGATAATTTCATTAATCTAGGGTTTTGGTGGAACTCGTTGGGGATGAACTTATTGTGATATTAATATAGTTTGATTGGTTGATTAAACTCTATTTGTTCAACTACATTCTTGTTGTCGTTGATTGAAAGGGCCCTCAATTAGCTGTTCCTATTTATTATGTATCTACTTGAGAGAGAGTGCATATTTAGGTAGTTTTTTGAACAACACCACTCCCGGAGTATAGATGAAATTCATAACCGAGGGTTTAGAGGTTGGATTAGAAATAACGATACCTCGGGTGCAATCTAAAGTGAGCTGTAATGCAATCTAGCTAGCGTAACTTGAGAGAGTGCGTCTAGTAAATTATCATAATTACTTGAGAGAAATTTATGGTAGATAGAGTGTTCATGATTGATAGAGACAACTAATCTAAACTATAAGAAGTATCCGAGAAGGAAGTTCACCAACGGGGGAAACCATAACCTTAGACCTTTATTACAATTCTTTACACCTTATTGTAGTTAATCTTTAGTTTTA
The DNA here is from genome assembly GCA_005239525.1 of Nicotiana knightiana. NCBI lineage: Eukaryota > Viridiplantae > Streptophyta > Magnoliopsida > Solanales > Solanaceae > Nicotiana > Nicotiana knightiana. Next base: position 9,758 of record ML390391.1, on the reverse strand, counting down.
ATATTTTCATTCAGTTGTAGTAGTTTAAACAACACCAAGTGAAATTTTAGTATTCTGACAGCTTTCTTGATACGTTAACTTCCTGTGGGATCGAGTCTGGGCTTAATACCCCAGATTATATTTGCAACGCCCGTTTAGTCTTTTTATAAGACATAGTTGAGCGTGATCAATTGGACTAAGTTATGTATACTCTTTGAGATTAAGGTAGTAGTTAGCACTCTTAATTGTTGGTTAAATTTACCTCATGTAGAAAACTATTACTGTAACGACCCGACCGGCCGTTTTGTGTTTTAGGACCCCGTTCCCCTAAATGAGACTTTCCGTAGTTTCTTTTAATGATTTATGACTTGTGGGTGGTTCGAGATTTGGAAGAGTTTATAATGGTATAGGAACACTTAGTTCCTTAAGATTGGCTTTTAAGGCCAAGTTTGACTTCGGTCAATGTTTTGAGTAAACGACCTCGAAATCGTGATTCGAAGGTTCCGGTAGGTTCGTATGATTTCGGACTTGGGTGTATGTTCGGAATGGGTTTTGGATGACCTAGGAGCATTTCGACGCAAAATAGTGAAATAGGAGTTTCTTTAAGTTCAAATTGAGGTTTGGGACGTGTTTTTGTGTTATCGAGGTCCGAACGAAATTTCGAGACCAGGAATAGTTTCATCATATCATTTATGACTTGCTTACAAAATTTGGTATCATTTCGAGTAGTATAGGTAGGTTTGGCGCATTGTTAACTAATTCAAGAACTTAAAGTTCTTAAGTTTGATTCTAGGGGTTTTGAGGTGTGATTTTTAGTTTTAGCATTGTTTTGGGTGTTCCGAAGGCTCGAGCAAGTCCGTATTATGATTGGGACTTGTTGGTATATTTGGACGGGGGCTCGGGTGGGCCTTGATGCCATTCGGGCATCGAGCGAGGTCAAAACCAGCTGGAACAACTGTTGGTGCATTAGATTTGGTGCGACCGCACCTGCGGTGGCCCAGTCGCAGGTGCAAGACCCCTTCTGCGGTCCTTGCCTCGAAGGTGCGGCTACCAATTCTCACAAGTGCAGATCGAAATTTGCAGAAGCGGAGCCGCAGGTGCGGGCTCTTCTCCGCAGGTGCGAGCCCAGACCCCCTTTGCCCATTTCCGCAGGTGCGAGATTGTTGTCGCAGGTGCAAGACTGCAGGTGCGGTCCTCGAGCCGCAGGTGCAAAAGACATGTAGGCAGACACAAGAATAAGCCATTTTTCACCATTTTCTTTCCTCCATTGACGAATTTGAGAGCTCACAAGAGGGTATCCGACCTAGCTACTGAAAGGAAGTAATTTCTACTATAATCTAGATTAATTACTTGAATTCTTAGGTGGGTTATCACCCTAAAATAGTGTAAATCAAGAGTTAGAGTAAAAACCTAGGGCTTTATGAAATTTAGGGAATTACCCACTAACTAGTTATGAAATCATACAAAAACAATATATTATTGATCCTTAGGCTATGGATGAGTGTTTCCTTCGAATTTTCGGAATCCGAGCATGTGGGCCCGGGGGTGTATTTTGAGATATTCCAAAGTAGGTTAAAATACTTAATTAAATAGGGGAATTTCATGCTTTTGAGTATAAATTAATTTATTTATGCAACATTTGTCTAGTTTCGAGTCCTTGGGAGACGAGTGTGGATTTTCGGGCGCATTCTTGACTCGGAAAGTAGACTCAACACAAGGTGAGTCTCAGTTATAACCTTGTAAGAGGGAATTGTCCCCCATCGGTGATTATAAATGATTGCATGTCCGTATTTGCGGGGGTTACGCACGCACGAAGTGACGAGAGTCCGTGTGTAGCTACTATTTTGCCTTGCCGAGTAGTTGTAGGACTCACAGCATGTTTTATGTGCCGTATCTGTAATTTTAAATGTAGTTTAGGTGGCTAAATATCCTTTAATTTTTATGTGAATATTTAGGAGGTTACATTCCAAATTCATATCATTAAATCCTTTCTTTAAGTATAATACCTACTAAATTCCTGAATCCTTGATAATTAAGTGTATGTATACGGGCACCCGCGTCGCATGTATGATTCATAAGCAGGGTAGCCCTATCATTATGTCAAACGCGTTGCATGTTAGATTCGCGAGCGGGGTAATAGATGCATCTATGATTCGAGCCGTTTGACCCTTCTGCAGCACATATTTATTTTCACGACGTATCGGCCGTACGATTTCGGCATACTATGTGTTTATAGATTGATTGAGAGTTTTGTGATACCTGTATTAGTTGATTAATATGAAAAAGGAAAACTAGGTAACTCATATGCTAGCGAACTCGACATGTTAAGGTAATTATAAATGATACTTGAGGTTCCTGTGTTGTTATTTTTCATGATTTCTATTCCTGCCTAGCCTTACATTTAATTATATTATTCTGGATTTATTGTTCTAAAAGCGTAAGTCAGATTTTTGAGAAAATACCTTTCTGGGTTGCTTTTGCTTTTCCAGCATTCTCCCCTTCAGTAGCCTTTTGCGCGGGTCCTGCTCCTGCGCTTGACCCTAGTAAGTATCATGTTTAGGTACTCATGCTACGCTTATGTAGTTAATTGTACAGGTTCTGAGGCAGGTGCATCTGGGTATCAGTCCGGTGTTCGTCCCTGACTAGTACTTGGTGTGGACTTCTCGGTGAGCTGTTTTCCTTGACGTTCTCTGGCAGCACCTTGGAGTTTCTTTCCTTTTGTTATTATATCTGTCTATATTGTTCATCAGAAAGTAGGGAAAACTTGTTTCTTTTGGATACTCATTTTATTAGATGCCTGTAGACTTGTGACACCAGTTCCTGGCACACACACGTAGTAGACATCATGTTTTGCGCTGTAATTATTGGTTATAACTGTCTTGGTTATTTTCCTCTTCAACGTTTCTTAAGCTATCTATTGTCTTGCGACTTAAGTTATAAGTATTTTTCGCGAGTGTTAGAAAAATGTTTTGATAAATTATAAGGTTGGCTTGCCTGACACCAGAGTTGGGCGCCATCGCGACCTAAATTAGAATTTGGGTCGTGACAATTACACCCTATTTATTATAAACCAAAATAATTTCAAATTATTATCACTTATAACTATGTTTTCTATTTATAGCAAAATAGGTATTTATTTTGTACCCTACCATTGAGGAGTGAAGTACACCAATTATAATCTTTTTATCTCTCTCTTCCTCCTCCTCTCTCTCTATATCATCAAAATTCTCAATCCTCTCTCTTCTCTCTCAAATCTCTCTCCCTTTTCTATCAAGCCATCCGTCGTAGAACCCATTTTTGGTAGCTATGGTGGACTTTCTGAAGCGAAGAGAGCATATTTGAAGTGAAAAGGGAGTAGGCGAAAAGTAGGCGTCAGAATCATTGTCGTCATTATGAGCGTCGTCAGAATCGACAGTATCATTATCCACTATTGGCTCATTCTCTTAGGCGAACAGATCTGGCCATGGCTACGCCAGAAATGATTTGAGGGCCGAATTTGTTCATCTCCATTTTTGTTTTAATATAATGTATACAGTATTTTGCTTGGCCGAAAAAAGCCATCTCTCCCGAACTTTCTTCTCTTCTTTGCTATTTTAGTCACATACAATGATACAAATATATTATATTTTTGTATAAATATTTTATTTTTTCACCTGTATTTATGTATTCATAAGGTCTGTATTTTTTTAATACAGCCGAATATCAATGTGCTTTGTGATTTTTTATTGTTTGAATACAGTCGAATTGAATATGATGACTTGAAATAATAGTGAATGATGAATATTTGTGAATTGAATACAATGTATATAATAGAATTTATTAGAACGATATACATCCTTATTTCTTGATTATCTCACTGTTTTTAAAAATACAGTCGCGAATACATGGAATATAGCACAATAGCAATGAAATTTATGTAGAATAGATTTTCTTGAGTAAAATTTGGAGTTATACACGCTAAGTGATCCTCGTTCTGTTATTACACAGCTGGACTCCCTATTTTTAGGTGAATTTTGCTACTGTATTCATGAATACAGTAGCGCAAATACAACGAATATGGCCGTACAACTCGACTCCCTTATTTTTTAGGCAAATTCTGCTAATGTGTTCATGAATGCAGTAGCTCGAATACAGCGAATACAGTCGCGTAGCAGCGAAATTTATGTAGAATTGATTTTGTTGAGTTAAATTAGGAGCAATACACGGTAGTTGATCCTCTTTCCGTTATTAAATAGTTGGAATCCCCTATATTTTTAGCGAAATCTGCTACTATTTTCATGAATATAGTAGCACAAATACAGTGAATACAGTCGCACATCTGGATTTCCCTAATTTTAGGAAAATTTTGCTGCAGTATTTATGAATACAGTAGTGTGAATACAAAAAATACATTCACGTTATAACTAAATAGTAGCTATACGAAGTAATTATGTATATGGTAACTATAGGACATTAATAACCATTAAACAATAGTAGTTTCTAAAAATTTCTCTTTATTGCTTCAAAGATAATAGTCACGACGTCTGTTGGACTCATCATATGAGATAAATTTAATTTCAGCCATGAAAAAATATTGGACATATAGCAGTAGTAACTTCAGACATATGGGTCTGAAGTTGGGTACTGTCAAGCCCAGTGGCATAACCAGGAATTCAGTCAAGAGTGTTCAAACTTTAAACAAGTCAATTATGTTTTTTGTCGATGAATAGTGTACCAAAATATTTAGATCAAACTACGTAATATTTAGCTAAACAATAAAAAAAAATTAATAGAACGATAATTTTTAAATTCAAAATTAAAATAACAAAAAAATAACATTATAAATTTTACTAATAATAGTAATCATGAAACCAAAGGAAAGAGAGAGTTGATAGGATTTGTAGTTTGTAGAGAGCTTCTATTGATGAAATTTTTGTATAGTTTAACATTTAAATTATGAAATTTATGTAAAAAATAACTTATAGGTAAAAAATTACCTTTAAAATTATTTATTTAATATGTTTTAAGTTTTAAGATTTATTTCATTAGGAAACATTTTCGATTGAAAAAGAACCAAATAGGCCAGACATGGTGGTTTTCGTTTACTCTTGGCAAATAAAATGGGCAGAATTTTAAACGCGTGAACATCACATCACTTTGAACACCCTGAACCATTTAACCGCCCCACTCAACTGTGTTAAGGATGTTCAAAATATAATATATGACAATTATAAAGTAGTATTTAACTTATATAAATATTTGATCATAAAATAATACAGTTGAATTTATAGTGGTTTAAAATCGAATCGATTTGATCCCAAAATGATAAATAAATTAAACAAAAATAAAAGACTTAGCATTGAAATTGAGATAATATAGTAGATAACTTGATTTTGGGAGCAGAGCTTCCGTATGCAACAGTAATACCAATAAACAAGAAATGAAGTGTTATTGAGCTTAGAATAATGTGTAGCATAAGTTTGTCAGAAAGTTCGTGTCCTTACAATGGTTGCTGACATCACTATTTATAGTTGCATCTAAGGAACATGGTCCCAGGATCAAGCCCCTCTTAAATGACAATGCGAGGCATTGAAGAATGTGTAACATCAGGATATGAATGCCATAATTCTCTATAACAGACTGTGTATTTAATATTGTAGAATATTCTTCATTGAATGTTACCGTGTGGTAGGCACTCGTTTGTCTTCATTAGCAATATTCCCTTTGGGGGATCTCCGTTTGTCTTCATTGTTGCCCTAGTCTTGGTTTCCATATGCCTCACTTTTCACCTATCTCTGGTTCCACATGTCGCTCTATTATACAAGTATTTAATATGAACCGATTTTACTCTATACAGATAGTCCCCCTGCTTTTGGGTGGCACATCTTTGTGTCATCGGGAAATTGGTAAAGATACATTTCTTGGCGAGAAATTTTCTGACCCCCCCACCCAATAAAAAAAGTTTCTGGAGCTTGATTAGATGCACGTATCTCCACATTTAATTCCCTAAACACGCGTCATCCCATGTTTCAGCAATACTTTCGCGGCTTCTCGAGGTAATCATGACCATAATTTTAGCCGCCTATTCCTTTAATTATACGCTTCATTCTTCTGCTTTTTCACTTCACCATTTTTGAACTCTCTCAAATTTTCTTACTCATCTCTCTCTTGCTTTCAACTTTCTTTAACCTTCTTTTGAGAGAAACTTTGCTTCCTTCTGCTAACTATGGCCTCTTCTTCCAAGAATTCTAGCTCTTCAAAGAATAAGGAAAGCACTGATGATGTTGCACCTCCTACAGTGAGCACCATTATCCCTAGAAAGCTCAATAAAATCAAGGATTTTGAGGAGAAATTTCCTTCTGCTAACTCCCTCATATGGGTTGTTGGTGTATTCCCGTCTTCCATCCGTCCTTCTAGCATTCCTGAGCCAGCCGCAAACACCATGATGATCGATGATGATGGGAGAGCCAGTGATGAAAGGGCTTCTCTACATAGAAAATGATGACCTCCATAAGCTCAACAGAATGCTCAATCTGTTGAGCTAGTTACACCAACTAAGGATGACGTCCAGGCACTCTATGAGAGTGTTATATAGTAGAAGATGCTAACTCTCCCTTTCAGGATCCAGTCACTTCTCCCAATACTATGAGAATGGGTACCGGGCCTTTTCCGTCTTCGATTGATGATCAACCAATAACTAGCACTACTTTTTCCACAGGTTCTTCTCGACCTATAATGCCATCAACTTCGTCTCTTTCTTCACCAATCATGCCTTCTACACTAGCACCAGCTATATTCGGCTGCTGACAATAGAGAGGAGGATGTCCTTCATCCCCAGTCCTCAGTCCATGGGTATTTGGGGCATAGCTGTTCACCCTCTTTTGAAGATCCTCGGAGGAGGAGGATCGTTTCCCTCTTGGTCTTTACTGGGTGCCATATGCTGTCCCGACCGGTGGAAATTGCTAATTACCTAAAGTCGGTGGTTTCAGAGAAAGATAAGAATAAAATAAATTCTCTCTCGGGGGAGTGTATGATAAACAATGCCATGCACAACTCAACAATAGTATGATGTTTGTTCCCTATATTGTTTCTTCTAACTTTGCTATGACAGGATTTTTGATTCAAAATTTTGATTTTGCAGGCTAAATTTCTTGTTTCTGATAGCCTTCAAAATTTGATCCTCGATAAAGAGAAACTCACATCCCAGGGGGATCAACCGTTGACTGAGGGGGATCAAATTGTTTCTCGCCTCCCTGCACTGGAAGCACAAGCTGCCGAAGCCGTTGAGTTAGAGGATCGGTTGAAGCATAGTGAGCAAGAGGTGGTGACCCTCATCTAAGAGGCCACCCTATTAAGGGTAAAATTTCAAGAGGCCAAGGCAAAGTGGACCAAGATCCAAAATATTGTTCTTTTTGCTGCCGATCACGAGTCTTCGTCTACTCAAAGATTAAATAATTTGGAGGTAGCCTTGAAATCCAAAGTTGAAGAGGCTGTTGTTGCTGAGGATAAGCATGCCCGAATGGAAGAGAAGTATAGGAAGGTCATGGAGCATAATAAAGCTTATAACTTCACTATCTGTGACCTTGACGTCAACCTTCAAGCCGTTAGATTGGAGCGGAAACCTTTCGATTGAGGTTGGCCAGCTTAAGGAAGAGCTTAAGCACTGAGCGACTTCCCTCACTATTGAAAAAATATATTCTATGTATATCATAAGGAGAAAAACCTTGGAAGAGGCCAAAGCGGGCATCACTGACTTTGACGGCGAGATTGCCAAAGCCCGTGAGCTGGAGTCAACTACCCGAAGGGTCTCCCGGTCCACCCTGATGCGATCGACTCTTCTGGTTTTGGTTCCGAGTTTTTGGGAACTGAGGAGGAACTTGAAGGGGATGATGATGAAAGCTAAGATTTTGAGCCGGCGACAGATCCACCTACTTCTCCCGGGGGTGAAGATGCTTCTCTTCCCCCTGAATCTAGGGATGCAGTAATTTAGATTTTTGCTTTCTTTCCTTTTGTTTTCCACTTCATACTTTTGTACTTGTGCTACCTGGCACGTTTGTTATATAAAACTGATTTTTCATTTTAGTAGCGCAAATTTTTCTCTTTGTGTCGAGTTATGCAAGGTTTCAGGTGTATTTTTTATCGATAGTAATTGGATCCTCGGGCATGAATTCTTTCAGAACCAACCTTTTACTATGAGGGTTTCATAAAAGAGGTCCCTCTTATATTTACGGTGCTCTTGAAGAGGACGTCTCATGTTCATTCCGGAACTAATACTTGAAGTGCTTGATTAACTTTCAAATGATAAAATTAATTCATCGTTCAGACAAAAACAAGATAAATGTTACACACCATGTTTTTGTATGTGAAAGTATGCCATAAATAAATTGATGAAAGCTCGAAAATAAGATGTTACATTCCGTATTTTCGTACGTTAAAGTTTTGTCGTAAGCTAATCGACGTAAGTTTGGGAAGGAAATTATTTTGAGATTATAAGTATTATGCTATTTCAAACAAATGATAAGTAAATTGGTGAAGTTAAGAGGGTAAGTGAATCAAAGAAATATGTTTCGTCGAAGTTCGGCCATTTGGGATAAAATACAGTCCGAGCTATAATACCCAGTATTTATGGACTAATGTCATATAAGGTACCACATCACCATGATAATAAGGTGTATAAGGTATGTTAAAAGTGGGTAGTATTTTAAGTAATTTGAGATAATTCTTAATTATGTGAGTAATTGGTGGTTAATGGGATATTAACAAGTTAATCAAATGATTAGTGGATAATTAATTCAAATATTTGATAAAAATTACATCTCCCAACATGGCATCACATCAAAGCGAAATGGTGACTCTTAAAGTCACAAAAAAGGTGGCACATTTGGAGGAATATTTGTGTCTTACTCATCACAAGTGGGTCCCACACCCACTAATACAAAATGCCTTCTCTAAAATCACAAAATGAAGGAGGATCATCACACTCACTAACAGATGAAATGCTTCAACAAAGATCATACCTTTTACTAGTAACGTGAATCGCTTCAACAAGAATTCATATGAGACTTCTTAGCGTAGTAGCAACGGGATTTCACGATTCTAAGGGAGAAAGGTATAATCTTTCTCAAGAATATCATGCGTATTTTTCCCTACTTCAATCCGTCGTTACGTGTTGTTGCAATCAATGGGTATAAGGGATTGTCAAGAGAATCGATTCAGGTATGTTAAGGCTAAGCCCTTCCTTCATTTTGGCATGATATTGTAATTACATGTGTTTGATAACGAGGCATAAAGAGAATTTCATACTCCCAAATTCATATACATTATCATAGTCTCATAAGTTACAGTATTCTCCCTTATCAGGACTTTATATTCGATTAAGCATTGTATCCTTCCAGTCAAGAGAGAAGAGGTTCTCTCTCTCTCTCTCTCTCTCTCTCTCTATATATATATATATATATATATATATTACAGTATTTTCGCCACCATCGAGCTATAATCGGTGGACAGGTCCTTATTGGGCAACCTCGATCAGATGGTAAGTTATATACCAAGCCTACTGTGGTTGAGCGCCTATAAGCGAGTCCAGCATGGCCAAGATACACCTTGTATGTATATTTCGTTGCTTTGCCAGCTGTAGTAGTTATGTCGGCCTTGTCGGCCCAACTTTATAATGATGTTGAGTCGGAATTCACAAATTGTCTTGCAATATGGCCCATGGCCAAAGTATGACATTATATGTTCATATTCCCTTAGTTGCAAGTTGGTACGCAAGGATAGGTGAGGCATCGGGTGCCGGTCTC